>JAVLVB010001260.1:744865-789015 GCA_032876305.1 Orestias chungarensis
TATATATATATATATATATATATATATATATATATATATATATATATATATATATATATATATATATATATATATATATATATATACACGCACACAACAGTTAACTGCATCTTTGTCCAAGAGAATAATTGCTTTTCCATTGTTAGTTTTTTTTTTTTCTTTATTATCTGATTTTGTTCTGTCGCCCTTAGCTGGCATCATGGGACTCCACTCGTGGCCTAAATGGAAGCTTAAAGGAGAATCGAATAGAGAGTGGTATGGAGGGTGTGACGCTCAAGATTGTAGTATTACTGGTAAGTTGTGTGAAATGCTAAATCTATAAACCCTTGGGCCCAACTTAGCATGGATGTTTGCAAGTTTCAAAGTTAAACAGGAACATGTATGAGGTTATATTTTACACCATAGTATTAGGACTTAACACATTAAATTGCACGGTCTATTCCAGAGGTAAGCTTGCCTTTAACAACTGCATTTACTGTTTTATTTTATTGCTTTTAATTTTAAGGTAATGATGAGTTTTTAATGATGTGCAACAATATTGGTATTTGTTTTATAAAATTTACTTTTTCACAAAGGTGGATTTAAATGAAATTGAAGTCAACAAAGATATATTCAATACAAATGCAGAAATAAATAAAATGGCAGTGGGCTGTCCTTGTGAAAGCAGTGGTTCAGCAGCACTACTCGAAGCTTCCTCTTAATGAAGGATCTCCTCACCCTTGCTCTACTTCCACCCTATTATGGTAGTTTCTTCATCTAATTCTTTTACTTATGATGCATATCTTATAATTATAGGTGATTTACAAACTACTAAATCAAGAGTTCCAACCCATCTCTTTTTCACCAATACAGCAGCATTACTGCTGACTGTACATTTATGGAGGCATTTACGACTGCAACAACGCTTTCAGAGCAGTCTTACACTCTTCTGCTTTTTTCAATGTTTGATTTTAGGGAACTTGGATTCTGTGCCTCTCAATGCTCCCTCCAGCCTCTGGAATGCAAAAAAAAAAAAAACGTAATAGAAGATTTACTTTCATCTGAAAAGAGGTTTTTGAGCCACTTATGGACAGTGTAGTTTTTGGGCAATATTATGTTTTTTTCAGCTTTACGCCAAAATCAAAAACACTTTATTTATCCCAAAGGGAAATTAAATGTTGTTGGAGTATGTCAATTAACTGAGGAGTTGTTGTAGATGGTGATGGCTGTGTGCAAAAAAGATCGTCTGCAGCGTTCTTTTTTGCAACTAAGCTGAAGAAGCCTTGGACTGAAGAGACTCTGTTTTCCACTAACAGTCTCATGAAGAGGATGCTCAGGATTGCCTAGGATTTTCTTGATTTTATGCAAAATCAACGTTTTGATAATCTTCCAATTTATTGAATTGTATTTGTATACCAAAGCATATAAATTAACTGGAGTAAACAGCTGTTTCAAGACTGAGCACAATATATGAAGTTTCTCAATCATTCTATGAGCAACTAAATAATAAAATTCAGTGCAGATCATATATTTTGAACATTCATTTACAAAGCCATTAGTACTTTAGTGGAAGGCACTTTGAAATCTGTTGACACCAAATATCAGCCACACACTTTTTCTTTCTGCTACGGATATAAACCATCAGAAAACCATTAAAGCCCAGCAGTGTCTTTAAGACCACATTTTTCCATTTTTCTTTTCCCTTGTCCTTTACTTCAATCACTTCTCCTCCTCTCAATTTTTCCTCTTTTCACAGATGATTTACCTGCACCATATTTATTCACATAAGTTCTACTAAGTGTATTCCTGGCAGTGTCACTTCATCAAGTCATTTGCCCCTGCCTACTTTAACACCTCTCCTCTTTCCATGTCACCTTCCCCCGCCCCATCCTGCCCAGCTCTTTTCACTCCGCCTGTTTAATACTGCTTTAACACTTCCACTCATAGAGGAGAACGATGGAGGGAAACAACTAATTTGAAATTCTCACTTTGATGGACCATACCTGTTGCCATGGTGCCATTTGTTATGGATCAAGTGGAAACACTTCACTGGGATGACATTTTATAGAGAACATACAGAAACTTTTCATGAAGTAATATTATGTTGGCTGAATGTGTTCTGCTTTCAGCTCTAAATCAAATCATTAGAATATTTCATTGTATCTAGGATAATGACCGATCTATGATTAAGTAAAAACATAAACGGTTTTCAGATTCCAAGCTTGAAACTCTAACTCAAAACTTTATGTTGTTCATTATAAAAATGTTCCAATCTCATTGTACAATGTGTATAATGACAATAAAAGGCATTTTATTATTTTCTTTTCATATTATCTTCTGAAACCTGGCTTTTAACGTGTCTTTGTTTTGTTTTTTCTCTCTAAAAACAGGAGGAACCTTTTGTAATGGCAGCAGAAAACATACTGGGTCAACCCAAACGATATAAAGGTTTCTCTATTGATGTTCTGGATGGCCTTGCCAAAATCCTGGGCTTCAAGTATGATATTTACCAAGTCAGTGATGGGAAGTATGGCTCACTTCTCCCTAACGGATCATGGAATGGAATGATTGGAGAACTCATTGGCAAGGTTGGTATTTTGTGAATTGTATGTGAGTGAAGCATTTTTATGCTTGTCTTGAAATGTTAATTGTCAAAGTTAGTCCAACAAAGTTATACCAACTATTAACATCTAGCAGCAAAATAAAACATTTTCCAATTCCGTTGGATCAAAACTTGCTCGGTAAATATTTATTTTAATGAAATTTGTAGTGTAAAAGATATGCAAACTGATATTCTGACCTGCACTTAAACAGACCAGAAACAATTAATTATTGTTGATCACATGTATGAGCTTTCCATACAAAAAAATGTTTGCTTTATTTATAGCGAGCTGACTTGGCCGTATCTGCCATCACCATCACACCAGAGCGTGAGAGCGTGGTGGACTTCAGCAAGCGCTACCTGGACTACTCTGTGGGAATCCTGATGCGAAAATCAGAGGAGAAGATAAACATTTTTTCTCTACTTGCACCATTCGACCTGGCTGTATGGGCCTGCATTGCTGCAGCCATACCTGTAGTGGGTATCATGATCTTCCTCCTCAGGCGTATCCAAGCGGTCAGATGTAACAGCAACACAGGACATCCACCACCTTCCACTTCTACCTCGCTTCAGAGCGCCATCTGGATTGTCTATGGTGCCTTTGTGCAGCAAGGTTAGTCATATAAATACAAATAACAGGTCAAAGCACTGGGTCATTTTCACAACTTACTTTCACAACTTAGGTTATCAGACATAAATGTTCTAATCTAAATTTTAAATCAGGTTAAAGGTCTAAAATAATTCCTGATTAAATCACTAATTTCAAGTTATTAACTTTTTTTTAAACCTGCAACCAAAAGATAAGGCAATTTTGACCAACCGTTGTTTATGACCTTAAGCTGCTTTGATTTTTGACTTAGGCACAATTAGTATGCTAATGACAGATTCAGCTTAAACTCGCTCAATTTAATTACTTTTTATGCCTTGAAAAAAAGGCCTTTTTTATAAACAAGCACAAACAAAAAATATTGAAAAGAAACACATTGAAACAACTGAGATCAGTGGTATGAGGGCATGTTTTGAGGCTTTAAAGAACCGGAATGACCACAGAGTTTAATGTCGGACTATTTGGACATTAGAGTATAACTGCATTAATCTCTTCCCACCTTTTGATGTAAACTTCTCTCTCCAGGCCATGGGAGGACACTTACATTTTTTTCTTCTGTAAAAACAAATATTTTCATAGTAATGGTTCTTGGATAAACCCTGTTTTAAAAGTAAAGTTTATAATCTAGGAGCAGTATGTTTGCTGCAGCAATTTACTACAGCCTCTACCAAGCCAGATAGCCTCACTTAATAACCACCCGTTATATTCCCAGCATTGGAGATAAAATAAAAAGCGATAAAATAAAAAAAAGAAATATATTCGCTGTTTATTTAATAGTTTTTGATGTATATATATCAAAATAATCTACAGAGAGATAATTGTTATTAAACTAGAGTAAGGAATAGTGCTTTAAGTTAAAATACCAGATCACTGAGGTGTCTGTTACGGTTTTATGTTTTGCTATTTCATTAATAAATGTTTTTATGTTATATTTTTTACTAATTTAACAAAATATATAAAAAATATTTAATCTTATCTTTAAAATATAAACCATATGGGCTCAATAAAAAATTATACATTTTTTGTAGATTTATTTTAATTTTCCTGTCACTTTTGGATAATTCTTTTTATAAATTTTTAAAAAACAATAGTCTGAGTTCTTTTCAAATCAATGCCTGTGCTCTAATACATGTAAAAGCGAAACCAGATCAAATGTGTGAAAAGTGAGAGTACTTTATAGAATTTAAAATCAAAAATGGAACCTCTTTTAAACACTGATTACATCTCTATTAGGACAAATGTCACAGAAGAAGTGATCTCTGACATTACAAGATAAAAAAAAAGTCCCTTGCTGCTGCTGTCATAACCACTGAAGTATAATAACTTACAATAAAGTGGAAGACGTATGTGGATGTCACAGTACGACAAATTTCAGGCACAATGTCCACCTTGGCATTTTTAAAGGTGCCTTTCTGAAGGAGGACAGCTGAACTATTTACATCTGGTGCAGATACAGGTATTTCTGGTTGAAACAAATGACTGATTTTAAACCTAAGTTGCATCCGTCAAAGTCTGGCATATTGCCTGTGAAGCTTTTTTAACCCAACACCCACTATATTTTAAGGGAAGCCAAATTCATGCCTTTTTATCTACCATTTTTTTCACATCCTCATTTCTGGCTCATTTTGCAGCACTGCCCCTTTATGTTTGATGCAAGTGCGTTTTTGAAGGAGCTGTGTGGTTGATGTGAGTAGCTTTGATATGGATCTGACTGTTGATGCTTACTGTGTCATTGTTGGTACTCTAAACTTGGCATCCAAATACCCCAAGGATTTCTATAATGATATGCCAGCACTCTGCTGCTTTATGTTGTCTGTTCACTCCAATGTACTGTTCACCTAAAGATACTGAATTTCATGGCTGTGTTTGCGTGCAGGGACTGTTCTTTTGTTCCATATTGGGGTCAGGCAGAGGTAAGATATAATCCAACCATTCCATAGAGCAAAGGGATATAAAATTCAGTTTATCATTATTATTAAAGGGTTTGATCAATTTGTTTCATAGATGAAATGGAGTGCCATACTGTTGGACATGGCTAGAACCCATGAAATCCTAGCATGGACAGGTTACATTCAATAACCTTACAAAAATCTGGAAAAATACATTCAAAGCCATGTGTAATAAAAAATGATTGATGCTATAGTATGATACATCTGACAAGACCTTTCACTTTTACTTTTTTATCCTGTAAGCTTTCCTGAGGGTGCAACTGTGCCAGACAAATATGTTTTTATCACTTCTCATATTCGTGAAACTTTTAGATGACATTTCTATGGCTTTTCTCTTCAGGATCACAATTCAAGCTGACATTTTTCCTCATACATCTCTTAACCCATTTTTATGCCTTTGCAGACAACAGGCTACTACAACCAACATGTGATCGCAACATTTTTGTGACAGAAAAGGGTTCTGTATCCAAGAACGAAAGAAAGAACACAAGGCCAAGTGTTATAAAAAAATAATTAATTCCATGTTAAATAGAAGGGAAACGCCCTGTAAGAAAACTATAGTTGTTAAATAAAATTCAGTGTCACTATCAATAAATTAAAGCAATTCAAGTGAAACTCTGATCAATGGTTATGGTTCCAAAACCCCAAATTAGATTTTTTTGAGGGCGCAAGAAAGGTTCACTGTTAAAGCCAAAACGCTCAAACTGGATGTTCACTGTGCTTCATTTGGGCATATCAGTGGAAGGGTGATTTGATGAAAAGACATTTTGGGGACGACAGACCGTCAGTGCTTACAGAAGTAGCGCACAGGAATTTGTGTAGGAAATTGAGTCTCAGTGTTCCATGCCATTGGTCTTAAGTCATTTCATCCATCCATCCATCCATTCATCCATCCTCGAGGGGAATTTGTTTTAGCCCTCAGCATGAGGACATCCAGGTGGCATCCTTACTAGATACCTGAGATAACTTCGCTGGCTCCTCTAAATGTTGGGGAGCAGTGGCTCTTCCTTGAGCCCCTTCTGTATGATCAAGCTTTCTAGGGTATATCTCATCGAGAGCCTACACCTATTTTCGCTCTTTTATATAAACTTAATTTAGTTATCCAACTTTTTCAATCCAATTGAGGTCCCAGAGTCTGGAGTCATGGATTGTAATCCGGTTGAGGTTGAGCAGTTTCCACAGTCAGTGATGATTTAGGAAAGCTTTCCATTTGTGTTGGTCCACTCCACCATAAGCGTATGCATCCATAAGGAAAACTACAGTATTTCACGCTTCACTCTGTTGACAGCATTTATTGAGATGCTGACTTAATTTTCCAGGTGATTTCCTTTTCTAGCAAGACTTTGTCCCCGCCACTAGGCCTAAATATAGTTCCCAAAGTGACCAGCATATCACCAAGCTTGATTGGCCAGCCAAACTGCTTGGTCTAAACCTTGGAGAATCTATAGAGTATTGTCAAGAGGAAGACTAATGGTGCCTCAGGTTTAGAAAGCAATCTAACTAAATGGTACTCTTAAATTAATAGTATTCCGAAGGCCTCAAAAGAGCAACAGAATAGTCTTCTCCATGCCGCACTTGTCACAACCAGACTCAGGGATTATGACAAAAACAAAAGACAAAGGAACACAAGAGTGATAGTTCAAATATTTATTTCAAAAGAATTAACCAAACCAAGGTAAACCAAATTCATACAACCCAGACCAGACAAACTTAAACCAAAGGAGGACAAGCAAGAAGGAAGCTTAGGCCTAAAGAACCCCCCATCCACACCCCCACCCCCTTGCCACACAGCACCTTTCCCTTTTATATCAGGCTAAATCAGCCAGCAAATCAGTTTTTCCTAATAATTGTCTGCTGCAAAGGGTCGTCACACTTTACATTGATGAAATAATTTATATAAAAAGAGTGTCAATCCAGTACTGAGTTCATTTACTATAAAATAAGCAAGCATTTCTATAACAGAATTCATTTTACCAGTCTTATGTAATAAAAAAAAGTCAGTCTGTGTGTAATTAAATGATTTAAACATTTTACTGCTTAATGTCATTTTGTGAATCTTATTAAAGATATAAACATTTACGTAGATCCGCCTGTATAAATGTTATAAAACAAATGAGAAAAATACTCAAAGATCTAAGCACACTAGAGTAGACTTAAACTACAAACTACATAATTGTTAAATCTATATTTCCTGGCCTTCATCACAGATTAAAAAACTGAAACTAATTAGACTTTATGAATCAGAAAATTATGAATAACACTCCTTAGCTTTGGTAGTTTTTAGGTTTTTCTTCACCTATGTTTTGCATATGTTGTTCTGATTTAATCCCAATTGAATATGAGAGCCATTTCAGCCCATCAGAAATGTTGTTCAATAGAAAAACATTCTTTTAATTGCAGAAGGATCACTGTTTTGGAGTGGTTTATTACCATTGTTTCATGTTTCAAGCATTTGGGTGTTTTCATTTAAACTTCTAAAGAATTTGAGGATTTTTTTATTATGTGAAAAGTGAATATTTACCCGTTTACAATATCCTTTACTACTGCTAAAGGATGTCCATGCTTAAAATGGATATTCATTATTTTTTCCATATAGATAAGCCATTTTTGTCTGAACCCTATACAGGCAGTGACTCCATCCTGGGTTCAGCGGCACTACGTATTGTCATGGGAAGCTGGTGGCTTTTCACTCTCATCGTGTGTTCGTCCTACACAGCAAACCTGGCTGCTTACCTCACTGTGTCACGCATGGACAATGCAGTCAGGTAAAATACTTTTTTTTGTCGGAGTACTTAAAATCTGTTTATTTGTTTCCACGTTAAACAAAAATGTCATTGTGCATCCTTCACTGGAAAATGTATCTTTTGTTTATCACGTTGTATAAATTTTTCTTTTACATTACCAATACTTACTTTACAGGAACAAATGCAACAGTTCCGACTGAAAAGTAATCTGCTGGGATCAGCTTGTTTTTCTTAACAGTTTCTTCAATTTTTTTCCTTCTGCATAAGAAAAGACAATTTCTCAGCCTGAACGTTTCCCGGCAGTGAATCCAATTTGGTTGGATGTCTCTCTCTCTCTCTCTCTCTCTCTAAAGAATGGGAAGAAAGACATTTGATTGCATTGGTTCAGACTAGTGTTAAACAAACAGCCACATGGGGACATGTCAGTAGACTGAGAAAATGCTAAACAGCACATAGCTCATCTGTGACGACATGTGTGAGTACTTATGTTTATAGTGGCATTTGTAGAAGACCATCTTCCCTTGATTTAATTGGTACATTTTAACCTACTGGCATTTGGAAATATTCAAGTGTTTTTTTGGGGGGGGTGGGGGTCCAACATGCAATACCAAGCTACCAGTATTAAGAACTGAGTAGAAGTGGAGGATTATTTTTCTGTTAAAATAATGTAGTATGGATAGATGATTATCTTCCTTTTTTAACATGTCAGACATCCTCGAGAAATCTTTGCATGTATGGGCATATAGCATCACACAATTGCATTTTTTTTTGCATTACGTGCTTTATCAGATAGAAATCTGGGAAATCTTGCAGAACACTGGAGTAGAGTAAAACAATGTTTTGTTTATTTTATTAACTGAATTTAAGATGATCTGTCCTATATGACATAGTGCGTCAACATGCTGGAATTAGCCATCATAAGATCGGTACACTTAGTTAAAGGGATGCAAATACTCAGCTGCAGTAATCAGGCTGCAAAAATATCCAAAAGATATCACCTAAACCATTACTACCAATTCAAACTGTTGATTACAAGGGATAATGATCCATAATATTTTAATATTAACTATATTATTACAATCAATTGATTTCAATTTTTTAAATCTCTCAGACTTCTGCAAATTCCCTTAGATGGTCTGGGTGGGGTTTCCAGACATAAGGAGTTAAAGAGCGGAATGAACAAGTTGAAGAATTAGGGCTGGGGAGTTTCTTGAAGTGGGGGGAAAACTTCCATAAATGCATTAGTAAGTAAAAAGACAGAGTGACAAGAAGCCAGCAAAGTTGATGCAGTATTGTGACTGTGAATTGGTGTTTAATTTAATTTAATTGGTGATATATTGTTGGGTATAACTGGTGTAACGGTTGAAGGAGATTCATTAGCTGCTACCTAAATGTCAAAGTGAAGGCCTGTGGAACGGGAATTTTTACAACCCAACACTGAGCCTTTTAGGGACCCCACACATTACAGTAGGGGAAATTGATTCTCCAATTGAAACTTATTCAGTCCTACACATAAGTCAGGACCATAACCAATCTAAGGTTGCATTGCAAAGTCTGAATGGTTAATGCTAAAAGACGAGGAAGGATGTTGTGATGATTAGTATCAAATGCATCAGAGAGGTGGAGGAGCATCAGAAGAAAGGGTAAAATGGGGCCAACTGTCATCAACAAATCGTTAGAGACCCTAGGCTGGGCTAATTAGTGGAGTGTGAAAGTCTGAATCCAGAAGGAAACTTCTCAAACAGAAAGTTTGATTTGGAATAGTTCATGAACTCCTGAAAGGGAACCAGAAGGGTATTTGCGTCACAGTAAGCAGTTACACACATAAATGACATACAACAACCTAATCAACAATAATCGTTCAGCACAGAAAAGGTGTTTAGTCTTCTGCATCCAGATTGCAAGAGTTAAAAGAAAAAAATTGAAATATTATAGAGGTCACTAAGACTGTCAAGAGGGTTAAAGCTGATTTAACTGCAGTCTATAACAATGCTCAACAAGCAGATCTTATTCTTGGACAAGTGTGACCCCTTTATAAACAGTAACTGCACAATTTTGTGCTTTTTTTCCCAGTTAAATTGATCCTTCTTTGTTAATATTCAGACCTGAATCTAACCTCCTAAATTAGACAGAAAGTGTTTTATATATGCAATTGCTTCTTTTAAAAAGTCTAAAATGTAATAGTTTTAACTGGTTTTGGTTTTTGGTCCTAATACAAGTTTTCTCTCCAGTTTTGTCTCTTAAAAACTTCAAATAGATAAATAAAGGTCAAAAAGAATGCAATCTTCCTTTGAGTTTGGCAACATTTTTTTGTTCCATCATCGAATAAAGGACAGATGGCATAGAACCTCTGCAGACAATCTGCTACTATCATTCTCATTCTTAAAAAAAAAGTGCACAGTTTCATTTGTAGAAAGATATTTATACAACATCATAGTGAGCACAGTACTTATTTAAAAAAAAAAATGATACATTCAAAGAGGATTTGGTATATCATATACAATTAACATATTTTAGGCACAGAGTAAAATAAACTTGTAGAAGTGTAGGTGCCTTTGGCTTAGAACAATAGACTAACTAAAAATTGATATTGTAAATGAGATTAAAACAAATAGTTCATATAGTTTAACTGAAGCAAATACTAAATTTTATTAAAGTGAATACAAACTGTTTAATGGACAGGTAAATCATCACCTTTCTGGGTTCATTAGCTATATTTTCAAACCCTCCTGTTCAAAGATACAAATATCTGTAAAGGTCTAAATTAGTACTTGACATTCACCAAACCTTTTTGTTTATCAGATTACTTATCAGGCTATGCTTTGCCTTCGACAAAATGACATTTAATCAATTAATTTCAATCTGATCATTTATATTGCACACATTTACAACATGTTGTTTCAAGGCACTTAACAAAAAAAATGAAATAAAATGTAAAAATTCAGTCCAAAAAGACATAAATTCCAATTAATCATAGTTATTAAGCAATGCATCATTTTTGGTGAATTACTAAAATTATTTTTTAAATGTCCTCACTCTAAGGAAAACTAGGAGATTGCATCGAGTGATTGACTTGCAACATTTACAACGACTGGACAAGCATGCCGAGACACTAGATGATAACACTAGACGATTTCTTTTTGATAAAAGATATTAACTTACTTTTACAAATGGAAGCAAGTTGGGAGTAAATACTTGTTACGAAGAAGCCCACTAAGATCTTTAAAGACTCACTTTGTGATTTATATGTAAACATATGTGCCTATGTAAGATAAATCTTCAATCCTCTAATCTTTAGAATGTGTAAAACAGAACTCCAGGTTTAGTTAATTGTACCTTTAAGTGCAATTCCAAACAGTGGTTCTGCCACAACAAAGACACGTTGATGTTGTTTCTGTTTGGTTGAAGTCTTAAGGCAGCATAGTTTGAGTTTTGTATGTTTTTTTAGTAACTATAAATATCCTAAAAAACAGTCTTTATTACTCTTTAGTAGACTTTTCTTTATTTGGTTTCATTTTTAAAGTTCAATGAGGGGAAACACAGCTTAGTTCCGCTAAGATTTCTATTCTAGATGTACACAGGTTTTAAATAAAGATGCATTTGATTGGTACACGTGCGTGGCTTCTGGAAAATAATGAATACATGCACCATTACTTTCTCACTAGTGAGGTATCTGACTTAACATATATATTTGGAACCAATATCGGTCAAACTCCTGCAGATCATAGTTAAACATAAAGCCTTTTGGTTAAATGGTAAGGTAACTTAAGCATGCTTACTCAGGTTGATGTGACTTGTTGACAATTAAGCTCCTAATAATGTAGCAAGAATCCATTCAATATTGTTGTACACAACTTAAAGATGTTGTTCTGCTGCTTTGTCTTTACCGTTGAAGAATTTGATTACTTCAATTTAGGTGGAGGCACCATCTGCTACACAACCTGTCAGTGTATAGATGAGTGCAGCTTGCAAAGCAGATTGAACGACTGAAACAGAAAGCCATTGAAGATTTTGTTTGTAAAGGTCATAATAAAACTTTAACTCAGTTAAAACTCACCTGTGTTGTCAGCAGAAACAGTTTTTTTCAGAGAAAAAAAAAAGAAGAAAAAAAAAGATTTGTACGTATCAAAAATAAGTATAAATAGCATATGACTCCATAATAGCATACAATCTGCCAGTCAGAAGGACAGCTGCTATATACTAAATTGTCAGTCATTTCAAGTCAGCATCCTGCACCAAGAAATGGAGTATTAATGTTTTTTTCCTTGTATCTATGCTTCAGTACACTGACTGCGCCATTTTGATTCAAACTTGTATTGCTTGTGCAACTTCTAACTATACTAACAGTAATCCATTCTGAAAGTACTGAAAGAATGCACTAGCTTTCCTGCTTTGATTTTGAAAGGGGGACTCTTTCGTTTGGAGATGAAGAAAAGGCTGTTTTAGTGAGCATCTTAAATTGTTAAGTAAAACATAGGCACTGATCAAACCTTTATTTTTATTTATACCACTCTTAGATTAGGATGTGATCAAGGGAAACCACATATCTGAATGCAAATTGCTGTTGATCCTAAAAAGAACTAAGACTTTGGTTTTACCTGAATTTGTGGGGGGAAAAAATTAATCTGCTTTCTATCTTTAACTTGTTAAATAGTCTTATTTTTTCACTGAAAGCTACACCTGAATATTACTATACCAATACAATGCAAGATAAGAGCACTTAATAGGAAATCAATTTCACTAAAACCTCAACCACAATTGACATCAAGAAAAACAGCATTCATCCAATAAAAAAAATATATCTATGATGAGAAAAGGGTGCAAACAGTGGAGGTTTTAGACACACTAATACATGAAAAGTTATTATATGTTGTTATGACTTTCAGTAATGATACTTTAGAGTTAAACAGTTTTCAGAAAGCATGTAGTAGCTTTTGTTCTTTTAATTACTTCTCATTCAAAGTAATTTTGCAAATAAAGGTTCCATCTACAAAGTAATGTAAACGTATATGTTACAATGGTTTAAAATGACACTAAACAAATAAGGATTTAACATTTATAGCCAATTTCCAACAATCTAAGTCTTCATAAATATTAAAATTACCTCATGACTCAAAATCAGTCTAACGGTATTCATCCCACCCCAAACATACCTGATGTGTGCTGGCTGATGACTTTCGTGGAAATAGAGAAAGTGTCACAGCTTTAACAATGCCTAGTATTTGAGCATGCAGCACTACTTTAGTGTTGCTTGCACAGCTAATAAATGTACATGGCCTGGCATAAATCAAACTTTACATTCTGATCGTAAATGCTTAAAATGTAGATACAAGGAGGCACTACTGATATAACCATCGTTATGATCTGATTATATAAAAAAGGGACAAGCTAAACAACAGTTAAACTACTTAGCTTCATTTTGGAAATTACATTACTCTAAGCCCTTTAAACAAAACAGTTGTTGGTGGGCAGGAGAATATGGGTTATTCTCATTTTTAAAAGTTGATAAAGATAGAAAAAGGATAAACTTGGGAAATCTGTTAAAATATGCATTGATTGATTTAAGGAGAGTTGTATTAAAAGGTGTGGATTATTTTACCAATGTCGTCTTGGCTTCTTTTAAATAAAATGTATATCTTAATCATATTTAGAGAAACTTTTTGTACTTAATGCTCTTATTTTTTTCTTTTCTTTTATGACAAATAAGGTCATTTCAGGACCTTTCCAAACAAGCGGACCTTGCCTATGGGACAGTGCGAGACTCAGCTGTGTATGAATATTTCCATGCCAAAGGCACCAACCCTTTGGAGCAGGACAACACGTTTGCCGAACTCTGGAAGGTGGTCAACAAAAACAATGGCTTTGATAACTCTGTTTCAAGTCCATCGGAGGGCATCAAAAAGGTGATTGTTATTCCTGCTTACATTCTGCTTTTTAAAAACCCGGGAAACCAACTTGTGGTGTGCCATTAACCCCACGACTTAAATTTTCCCATATGCCTCAGCAAATACCTTAAAATATCTAAGGACTATGTTATTAGTAAGCGTAATGTATTGTGATAAAGGTAACAGGGAAATTTAGCAGCATGCATAATAAAATCAATATTTATGTGATAAGAGATTAAAAATGTCTATATTTTAAATGACTTCAATATTTAAATAGACAATTATTATCTAAATATAATTTAATGTTAAATGCAAAACAAAATAACTTACACATGACTACGTAGATTTAAGTACTTGGATAATGTTCAGAGTAAGCTTACCACACAAAATTTTTTTTTTTTTTGCCTTTTAATTTTTTGTTGAGGATCTGTATGTTTGCATTCTGGCTTTAGTTGGCGGAGGTGACTTCAGCTTAAGTAAATTTAGTGTATTTTGGAAATCCTAAAAATAAAACGTGTATATTTATTTATGTAAAGACATCAGCAAGGCAGAACTCTGGCCAGAACAAACAAATGTGTATTTGAAATGAATGTTTTGGGGGCCAAAAAAGTAAATAATAATTACAATTTCATCGAGGCTAGACAATCTACTTCTGCATCTTGAATTTTATTTTCAGCTGAAAATGTTGAAAAAGATTTTGATGCTCTTTTCTAGGAAATCCAATGGTCCTGTTGTTATTTCAAATTGACTCTTAGTGTGTTATTATTTCTAAGAAAGCTTTCAGACAATTTTTTGTTTGTGTTTCCTTGTAACAATAACTTAATAACAATAAACATACAGTTTGGAAAGGAAAATTAATAGAATGATTTTATACTCTTTAAAAAATAAAATGCATTTATGAGTGGGCAATTGTAATTTAACAACGTTGTTGATTCCTAAATTGCATATAATCCAGTATGAACCAAAAAACAGTGTTTATTGAGTAATTAGGACTAAGTCTATAGTTTTTATTTTTAATAAGATTTAAAATTGGAACATTAAATGATGGTATCTAATTAATAAAACAACGCTCCAAATCCCTGCTTGTAGAAATATTGAAATACATGAGTAATGCTTTGCTGTAAGCTTGTCAATATATAATTGCCATGTTCCTGTTTTTGTGTGGGTAATGTGGAAAACTGTTTTACATGTACAGGCTAAACGGGAGTCATACGCCTTTCTGTGGGACATGGCAGTGGTGGAGTACGCTGCTCTGACAGATGACGAATGCACGCTGACTATTGCAGGAAACAGCATGAGCACCAGAGGCTACGGCATGGCACTGCAACACGGCAGTCCATACAGAGACCTCTTTTCTCAGAAGTATGTGTTCTGGTAACTACTTCATGTCATTAGAAATCAATCAGATAGAAAAAAAAATCTATTTTGCTTTCTTGAGTGTGTATGTGTGTGTGTGTTTTTTATATTTTACATTAAAAATAGACATATAAGCTATGACAGAACTATCAACTGAAACATTAATATCACTACCTGAAGTCTGCTGCAATGGACTGCTAGCTGGAACAACAGGCAATTGATTTAAATGCATTTATGTCCATTTAATGTGGTCTTTCATTTCTTTTTTTCATATATATTCAGCACAGAAAATGTGTCCATGCTGAGAATAACACTATATTGTTTGAGCATTAAAAATAAAATGTCTGATTTTAGGTATGATTTTTTTTAAACATTAAGGAGCTTGACTTGACAGCAGCTAAATAAGCAACAAGAATAACATGATATAACACAACAATAAGAATGTAGATCAACAACTTCCACATGTTCAGGTGAATAAGGAAAAAGTGCACTTAAGCACTTAACTGTGAGTATTTTGTTCAACATCAAATGAGGCATTGCTTGAATTGTGTACTGTCGATGACAATAAGATTATGTGTGAACGTGATGTGACCATGTTCACGTTTTGGGAAAGTAAGATGTGAATATGATCAGAGACCACCATAATAATACCACTTTAAGAACACAACCTGAGCCACAGCTGGTTCCAATTGAGAGTCATTGAAGGGTGTGGGTAGAATCCCAATAACCTGCTAAACATTTGCTTTCCTAGAGACGACATTGATCTTTGTCACACAGTATTTTAGATAAGGCTTTCAAATACTAAATTGAGACAACTGTGTTTCTCCAATCTTTGAAAAACAAATCTTAAATACAACGGCTAATAACTCTGTGACTTATTGATTGGAAAACAAACTAAATGTGTGCCAAACATTTAGGGTCAGATGGATATAACCCAGTGTAGAGATGTGAATAAAACCTGCAAACCTATTCATTTCAGCACAGATGTTCTTAACTATGTGTTTGGGCTCACTCATATAGCTTTGTTTGAAAGCAAAAGCCTAATTTTTGTCCAATTTGTCTTTACATCTAAAACAGCAGAACCATCCCTTATTTATCACATTTATCATAGAAACATGACTTGTATTATAGTTTAAAAGGCATGTAGAATAGATTGTGCTTCTTTATTATTGAATGGAAACTAAACTAAGGAAAATACATTACATTTGATTAATTTATTTCTGGATTTGTGATAAATGTGACCAATGAGCCTTATAAAGTTGTATGCCAGCTGTTTTCTTGAACTGCATTTGGAGGCATGTAGGAATGCATTAGTCAATAATATTCTGGCAGAAAATCTGAAGAGCATTGAATTCATCCTTTGCTCACTAACTACTTTGAAAAGCCTTCCAACGCAGTGGAAAGGTAGTTCTCATGCATTATTGTTTATACATCAGCTCAAAAATATAGGGACAACTTTTAAAAATTACAAACAAATCATTCAAAGAACATACAACTCCTATTTAGTAAACAAAAATCACTTTTAGAATACTTATATTAGTAATTATTTTATTTATTTGTTTGTCTTTTCTTTAATGTTCGTCTAAAAAAAACCTATAAAATGAAGTTTAATTAAACATTGCCTTACATAAACGTAAGCTCAGGTTAGTGCTCTGTTTTCATTGATTATTTTATCAATGAAGCATACCTCAGAGGTGATCCAGTAGCTCTGCTAAAAGACTAATAAGCGTATGATGTTTGAACAGTGGCCTTCAGCTTCTCTCCATGATTGAGTCTGGTGACTCAAATCCTTCTTTTGATATAGATAAACATTGGGCGAAGGTCAGACTCATTTGTTGGATGTTCAAACCTCCTCCAATGCTGATACTTTTTTACCTGTTTTTCAACCATTTTTCCATTCTTTTGTTGCCTCCTAACATTGTGGCTGTGTCATTGAATTTCAACTCTACTTTATTTCCGATAAGAGCATCACATTTCTTAATTGAAAAGATTAATTCTACAAAGACAACAAGTATTTTAAGTAGCAACGAGGCATTCACATAATTAGTAGTAATAATGTGTAATCTAATGACTTTCAATTTTGAACTTAATTACTAACAAATTAACTTCAATAAAATTGTAACTGCACCTGTAACAAGTCCTTTAAGTTTAATTTTTTTTTATGCTTAGGTTGGATACCTTGTATCCTTCAATTCTACCAAAGTATTTTGAACCAACAAGTAGATACTTTGTATTAGCATTATTCATTCATTGAATAGCATAAAGCCACCTAAAGCTTCGCTGGTTGTGTATATGCACTGTATGTTCCAGCCACTTTTAAACATTTAAAGAGGCTGCCTTATCCCCCTCCAGGGGTGACATATTACTTGCGTTAGCATTTCATCATGATCATGCAAGCCTTGTACCTCTTATTATCCATGCGCTCCTACAGGCTAATTAGGCCATTTGTAATAGTATTTAAAGTTCGGAATTCATTTATTTTGAGGCAACAGTTCCTCCACAATTATGTTTTTTTCTGAAACTGGTCTTTCAGATCTTGTTTAAATTTAATCATTATGTCTTTGCACTCTGCTGCTATAAACTAAAACATGCAGTGTCTAATGGCATTTTACCCTATATGAGCTTTTAATGATCTTACAGTCAATGCAAAGGATAACATTAGTTGTGCTGCATTATTCTTTATTTGATTTATTTAATGAGCTGTGCTATTTAAGTATTGTTACATAATAATAGTGCGGTAATTGTTTGAGCTTACTTTGATTTGTTTAATTTGTTTATCATGTTTCTGCAATTTTATCAGCTAGCACTTAATTTCAATCAATGCAACTGATGGATTTGAGCGCTGTCCTTAAATGATGCAACTTTAAAATGGAAACCTATGGTGGAGGTGTCCAACATTAATGTTTATCCTCTCTGCAGGATTTTGGAACTTCAAGAAAAAGGAGATCTAGACATTCTAAAGCAAAAATGGTGGCCAATTAAAGGCCGCTGTGACCTGCAGAGCAACACAGACGCACAGCCAGAAGGACGAGCGCTGCGTCTCCACAGCTTTGCCGGTGTATTTTGCATCTTAGCCGCTGGGCTTCTGCTTGCCCTCCTTGTAGCCGCGCTGGAAACCTGGTGGAACAGCAACCACTGCCGGAGAGAGCAGTCCAAAGAGGTGACCACTGACAACTCATCGGGCCAAGCCCTGCTAAACCAGAACCGGGCCATGGTGGTCACCACGGGTCCCCCTGCCCCATCAAGGCCTCGATCGAGACCCAGACCGCCGGGCCCCCCGGTCCTGCCCAGGGATGCCACTGCCACACTCTACTTTATGGATCCAGCAGGCGCTGATGCCAGCCCCGATTTAGTAGAACTTCAGTACACCCAGTTATAATAGGTGTGCCCTTAGTGATAGTTCAGACATCAAATTGCTCATTCCTTCTCATGTTGGGAAAGAGACGGGGGTGCTCAGTCGGGGAATTCCAAGGCTCTTCTCACACTGACACTGATTAGTTTCACAAACTCAGTCAGTGGCGGGTAATGTGAGAGAAGCTGTGAAGACAAAAGTATACATTGTATTGCTAGTTCAACACCACAAACTAAAATTTTACTCTGAGTCAATAATTGCTTAAGTTGTGCAATAGCTCTCTTAGCTAATCCATTCAAGTCTTAATGCTTTAAAGTTCTACCTTTATCTTGCTGCTGTGAACTGGGCAGCTCCTTTGCATGAGGCATCCAGAAAACTAAGGCTTGACATGGATCCCTAAACTAAAGTGTGAGCCTTTACCAGCCTGTTTGACTCCACAGTCCAACAATACTGGATGAAAACAACCATTTTAGGCCCAGTCCCATCACAAAAAACTGGCTAAAATAGAATGCACTTCGGTGCCAATAAGTATATGTGTTACAGTTTATAACATCTATTTCAGTGTTTGCGTGCAGCTTCTTTTATGACTGCATTGTGTTTCATGTGAAATTCATAGCTGTGTCACTATTCAAAGGTGGTAATACTTGCAGGATACAAGTTGTAATCATGTGAAATGTGATATTGTAACCATGTTGAGGTGTTTTCACCAAACCTCTGCATTTGGTTGAATTTCTAGTCTGTGTAGGATTGAACTATAAGGTTAAAACCTCTAACAAAGGATAGAACTGCGGTAGAATTTTAAATAAAAATTACCAGTGTGTTGGAGGTGAGTTTAAAGCTCTGTTCATAATATCTAAATGTACGCTCAGGTAACAACACTGACTATATAGTTTGTAATTGTTGTTTTATCTGTGTTCTAATACAGGTAGGGTTGTCATAAACCTTTTGTTTGGTATTCTAAATGTCTAAATTTGTCTAAGCATTTAGTTGATTTTGCTACAATATTTTATAATAAAAGCATTTTACAAAATAAAATTTTTAAACAAAGATTTCCAATTTAAGTGAGATACGGATGACCAGCATAAAAAAAAAGCCTAAATAGGTAATTATTTCTTGTTTCATAAAATGATCAGCTAAATAAACAGAAAATTAACAAAAGTATGTATTTTCCTTAATCCTACTTGCAACTTCAACTTCAATAGATCAGGGTTTTTTAACGTTAATCGGAACACAGTCTTCTTACCAAACAAACTATAAACAGTCATTAGAAAATGCAAAATGACTTTTGAAATAAATGTTACTATACAAAATGAAAAAAAAATGGCTGTAGGAAAAGTATAAATGCCTTAAAGCAAGAAAGACTCTTAGGCTTTTAAGATTTAAAGAATATTAAACAACGCCATGCCTTATTGAAATAAACCAAATAATTATATGATGTAGCTAAAAAACAAGTTCAATTATTAGTTGAATGATATATACCCCAGACAACAAATAATATGTTAGAAGACTTTAAAGATTAAAAACCAATATTAAATCATTCCAAAACCTGAAAATATATTCAAGAATGTGCAAATCATATTAATTTCTGTAACATACAGAAAAACAAACTAGTGTTTTTATTAGCATTACTTTCATTTTATGGTGGGAAAACAGTGAAAAAGAATTGCAGCCTGTCTGAATTGTGAGAACATCTTCTACGACACTTTGTTGCTCCAAATTGTGAGTCTAGCAATGTTTTCTAAGAGTTTAATGTGTTGAGTTGGCTTTAGTTCTATAAATCCTGTAGACACTAGTAGTTTAGGGTTGATTTAGATTGTAACATTATCTGCATAAATCAATTTAAGGAAACTGGATATTGTTGACTACACAAAGTCTAAACAACAACTGGCTTATTGTTAACTAAATGCATGCTTGAAAAACCCACTGCTTTTCTTTCAGTTATTCAGTTTAAAGCTAAAATGTAACATTAAGAGGATCAGGACAAGGCTGGACAAACAAAAGGAGAAAAGTAGCAACATTGATGTTTTCAGTGTCATTTCCAGTGCTAAATCCTTTCATCGAGCACACTAAAGTAGACTTTAATCCTATTAAAACTTGTCTTTATGTATATACTTCTGTGTATGCATATGTCTAAAATAGTTTTTAAATAAAATCTAGTTTTAAGTCATCTATTAAAAAATATGAGAAGCTACAATAATAAAATAATTTTCAATTCAGTGACTCCCAAATATTTCATTTTGTGTGATCAGATTGGATTGTGCAATTTTTGCATCATAAACATTTGGTTATGGATTTATTTTACTTCCATCAGAGCTACACACCATTTGTTTCATAAAAAATAATGAAGTATATTTGTTTAAAAGACAAATACATTTTTGTTTATAAAACAAATATGAAAATAGTCACACAATGTCATATTTAGGGGCACTGTTTCTCCTGGAAGAATTTCTTATAGCTTACCTTTCTGACCTGCAGAGAATGAGCTTATTGTATTCGAAGGATTTGGTTTCAATATCAGTTCAAATGTATTTCACAGTAAAAAAATCTTTAAATGAAAATCAACAGACAAAATCTTAAAAGAATCAGACAACTGTTATGACTTTAAAAAATAATGCTTTTATTGGTTATGAAATAACTTAAATAGAACAGGAAAAAAATCCATAGAACTAATAATTTTTCTGTGAAATGAGATTCTACTTAAAACTTCTCAGTCAGGATATCTGCCCGCATAGCTCTTATTTGAGATGCCACATCACTCAGTTTTGTTTATAGCTTAGTTTTATTCTTCTATTCAAGGATCTGCCCCCATATGCTGCAATAAATAAAAAAATAACTAAACATCCACAGTTAAAGAGAAGGCAACTTTTTGTTCCTTAAAATGTACCGTATAGCTGAACATTACGATAAAGTGGCACAATTTTATAGGTTCTAAGCTGTTCCCAATTAGGTCTGTTCAAACATATCCCTTTAGATTTGTCACATTTAATTTTAATATGAAACTAATAATAATATATTATTTTTTTCAAAATTGTTTGTCGATTTTAAGGTTTCATCCTATATAGATAGTTTAGGAATAACTATTGGATGACATATAATAGTTGAAGTCTTAATATGCCATTAAAGTTAATCAAATTAAATCTGCTGCATATTTTTAAAAGTAAGTGGCTTTATAGTGAAGATAGATAACACTAAATTTCTACAGTATTAAACCTAACTTCCTCATCCGTGATGTATCAAAAACTCTTCCAAAAATTTGCCTTTTTTTATTGTAATTTATTAGCTTGATTAGTTGCCAGATTATATTAAGTTAATCAACATTACTGTAATTTATAAAAATGCTCATATTTTCTCAAACTACAATTTTTTCTTATTAATGTAGTAAGTAGTTGCTTACATTACATTAAAAGAATGAAGGATACTGAAGGCTGAACCAATCAAACCAACAAAGTATACTAGTTTCTTTGTCTTGATTTATTTTTTCTGTTCCTTTCCTTTAAGCATCTCACCTGCTCTTTGTGTGACTTATAAAAACACATAAAGAGATTAAATAAAAAAGAAAGTCTTGCTGCCCTTTAGTCAAGCACCAAGGCTGTCCATGATCTGTCCTAAATTACAGAGAAACATTAAAGTATCAATAAGCATTGACGGTAACAGGCCAGTAGGGCAGGGGGCTGGGCAGGAGTGCACATCATCCATTATTTCACCTCATGGTCCGTCCAGTGTCTGACTGTTTTGTTTGGTGTGACTTAAATAACTGCATGAAAAGGGGGAAAAGCCAAATGAAGCATGAAGACAGTTATTGGTTAATCTGTCTCAAACTTTCACATTCTTCATTTGACTTTATTACCCACAGAATAAGTTTTAAAAAAAATGTATGAACAAAAAATTACAATTTCAAGGATTAGGGGTGTGGTGAGATCTGCTGGCACAAGCTCTCACAATGTAAAAGAATTAGGATACATCCTGAAAAATTGAAATTTGTTTTGCACAATGCAATAAATATTCCCAATAAAATCTATCATTTTGTGACCTAGATGTATGATCACACCCCTAAAAATGAATAGTAATTTTACCCTACTTTAATATAGTTCTCTTTGCATTTTGTGTGTTGCATTAGAATCAGTCCCATTGACGACATGATTCTGATTGTGGATGGGTCTCGTCTCGTGGTCAATGTGATATATAAGAAGAAAAAAAATAACCCAAATGCAATTCTTGACAGTTTTTAGTTGAGATTTAATTTTAACTATTCAGAATCTTGACTCAAAAATATGTCATCTGTATGAAAGAGGCTGGAATAAACTGTTATCTTAGCATCTTTAAAAGTTATGTGGACAATACATGTTCTAATAATGGTAGAATTGACTGGATGGTATGTTTGAAACTGAGACTTATATATATCTCTTCTTTTATTCTCCATTTTCATACAATTTCCTCTTAAACCTTTTTTTCCAACATGGCATTTAATTTCACTTTTATTTATCACCCTTCTCCTAAATAACATCCATGCTCTTTCCATTCTAATATATCCTCTATCCACAATTCTCTTTTTTGGCTTCTTTTATTCTTTATCCACTTTTTGGCTCTCCCCTTCCTTTCATCCATCTTTAGGACAAAGAAGTAAACCTGGAACAGGTCCACCAGCGATTGAACAGCCTCCTGGATGAGGACCTAGCCCATAAGCAGCTGCCAGGTCAGTCAATCGAAATCTCTGGCCTTGACATTGGTAGTATTCAGCCGAGTCAGTCTCTGGAGGCTTTGTCTATTCGAGACTACCCATCACATCGTGGGCCCCCGCCTCTTTCTGTGACCACCTTCCTTCGGGAGAGCCATGGGGCACGAAGGACACTGGGAGCTGCCGCTGGCAGGACCTTGCCCCTGCCGCTCAGCAGTGCCACAATGCCCTCTATCCGGTGCAAGCACAGGGCGCCAAATGGGAGTCTCTTCCGACAGAGCCCAGTCAAGACACCCATGCCATTGTCCTACCAACCAGTGCCCGGAGGACCCATTCCAGAAGCCAGAGAGCCCAGCCACGGGACATCTATTTGAGCATGATGAACATTCACAAACACTCGAGCTCAAACAGAAGAGTCCAGAGCCAACTGGAGTGCCTAGGGTATGAGGAAATATAAATAAACATTACAAAGTATGTTTTTGTTACAGCTGAGATGAAACATGACAGGACACTAAGACTTTAATGTAGATATTTGTACAAACACAAGTACAAACACAAAGCAACATTAAAAAGTGTATTTTGAATATTCTTCATTGTTGGGTTTAAAATGAAAAATCTAAAACATTGAAAAAATTGACTGTTCGAATGGCTTTGTAAATTTTGTTCTCAATGAATAAAGGTGGCAATTCTTTGTCGTTGTTTTCTAAGTGGCAAGTTTAAAGATGTTTTATTTCAGATACACATTAACTGATTGTACTGTGAGAATACATGGAAAATATGACAATTAACACAATAAAATACATGGGAAGAGTTGATTTTGTTTCATAAAAAAAAAAACTAAAAAAAAACTAACACACAAAAACCCAGCTGTGCGTTTTGATAAAAACTTGGAGAAAAAAAATACACATTGTATCAAGAAACTGCAGCAAAGGGAGTTATTTTGTAACTGAGTGCATTCTGTGAGTCAACAGGAAAAACAAAGTCGCTTTGTGCAATCTTCATTCTTTGTTTGTGGCGGAAGAGTTGCTGGCTCAATTGGCCATTTATTGTTACCTTAAACACAGAGCACTATGTTGGAATAGTGATTACTTTGTGGTGTTTCTTAGTCTACAAGTTTAATTTCTACATTTATTACATATGCTGAATGGGCTTTTTCCCTGTCCTTGGCTTCTGTGATTCTGGTATTCATAGTGTTTGGGGTCCTTTTTAGCACACATAGACTTGTATTTTATTTTTTAAGTTATATAAGTGTAGACTCACACAAACACCTGCTGCTGCACTCTGCCAGTCAGCTGATGTTAATAAGACAACTACGCATAGAAAAAAACAAACAGTGAATGATGACAGACTTGTGAGAAAACTGTGACAGATAAATCAATATCCAATAACAGTAAAAGCTAAACAGTCATCTACTTCAAAACTTTCTAATTGTGCCTGCAGAAAAAGGAGATTTCTTTGTTTTTCTTTAATCAGATAAGAACGATTTGGATAATCTATGGAAAAAAAATCAAGCCTTAGACTTTCTTAGACATGAAGTTGATAGTTAGACACAGATTGGAGACTGTGTTGTAATTTTAAATGTACTAAAAGCAAAGTATTTTTTTGTTTCATAGACACACATAAACTGCAATTGAACTAGTTGAGTTTGGTTTTGATTTAGCTAAATATAGACTGTTGGATTTGTGAAACCTAAATTGTAGCAAAAAATGAATTAAAAGTATGACAGCAAATACAGTATTTATAAAAATGACTGTTGGTTATATCTTAATTACAGATTTTGTTTAGAATTTTTGTAAATGTAAAACCTTTCATAGTGTACTGACCAATGCCTTTTATACACAGATAAAAAACCAAAGATAGAAAAAGGAATCTGTTTTGGAAAATACAAGGATAAATATTAGATATATTTACACCAAAAACACATAATTTGTAATTATGTACTGAAGCTGTCCACCATATTTACCAGTTTGTGCCAAGTATTTAGTATAACACCAGGAAAACAATAGCAGCCACATTGCCAATGTTTAAAACAATGCATTCAAACTGATAATCTAACTTGACAACTTGTCTTGATAATCCCTTAAAATGCAGTCCATCATGGCAACACAATCAGGAGAAAAAAATAAAATATTTAAAAAAAAAGCTGTCAAGACTGAGGACAACTGTTCACACTCCCACTACTTGAAGCCACACATGAGGCCAATATGAACAAAATGCAGCCATGTGCCAAATTCAGTAGAACATGGCAGTCGGGAAAGCAAACAACAGCTGAGGACATAGCAGATCTTTGTCACCATGTTTATATGTTTGCTCAGAAAAAAAGGTAGGAACATGGGGCACGGAGACTACAAGGTAAACTTCTTTTTGGTTTGCGCTGAAGATATAAAGAGCCTTAATCTACCTTTTCGCTTAAGTTAGGACAGGTCAAAGAGGTAATTTAGCTGAAAATGTTTTAATGCGAATTGTTTATTTAAATGACTTAAATTATTATTTTTTGTTTTCTTTTTAAGTACCTCATTATTATTTTTTTTAGAAATTTAATTGCAAGTGTCCTGAAACACAGCAAAGGATTTTTCAGGTCACCCACAGAAGAAAGAGTTCTATTTTCCCTCTAGCCATCATGTACGTGACAAACTTAGAGAGATGCTCTTTTATAAAACTGTCCTCACAGCTCTCAGGTGACTTATTTGACCTGCTTACTTGTGCCCATGTTGAGCTTAGTGCTGATGCCTGTTTTTAAGCTGCAAGATCTTTAATCTAATCATGTCTACTGCGATTACAGGTAAGAAATCAAAACACCTCTGCAAAGTCACTTCACACTCAAGGCACACTTTCACTCATACCAAGGAAACCATGCTCTATAATTGAAACTAAATGTTAAATTTAACATGAAAATTTCAGCAACATTTCTTGTGAATGTAACACTAATTTGTTCAGAGTATATAATGTTCATTGGGCAAGTTCAATTCATTTTTTAAATATTTTGTTTCTGTATTGTATTATATTTAGAATCTATTTAAAGACATTACACAACAACCTCTACGACTGTTGAGGTGTGAAAGACCCCTCAAGCCTGAAAGCCTTACAGTCAGAACTGGGGACACCTTTCAAATGAGAAAAAAATTGTGTTTAGCACAAAGACGAGACGAGCTATTTATTGAGGTACACTCATATTCAAGGATTCAAGGAGACTTTATTGTCATTCTTAACACATGTGGTACATGAGGTGGAACCAAATTGTATTCTCACGGTCCAGTTCCACCTAAGAGCTAATATTAAAATAGATAAAATAAAGTAAAATAAAATAAAATAGAATGTAATAAACACAAAATATACAGAAAATATACAAAATATGAGGGCATAGTGGGTTTGGAGTAGCAGCTGCATGAATGGATGAATGAATGAATGAATGAATGAATGAATGAATGAATGAATGAATGAATGAATTCGTATTGCAAGATACTATTGCACTTTAAAGTGTCTCAGTCCGTTTAAAGTGTCTCAGTGCGGGTATGTGAAGGTGATCAAAATGTATTGTCCACGTAAAGTGTCAGTGCAGTGGTTGTTCAGGTGAAGTTCAAGAGTCTCCTAGCTTCAGGAAAGAAGCTGTTTCTCAGATGGGTTGTTTTACACTTGATGCTCCGCAGCCTCCTGCCTGAGGGGAGCGGGACAAAAAGTGAGTGTGCTGGGTGGGTGGAATCCTTCCTGATGCAGGTGGACCTTTTACTGTAGGTGTAAATGTCTGTGGTGCTTGAGAGGCTGACTCCAATAATCCTCTGTGTACAGTGTACACTCCACAGAGTACAATCATCACCAGTAGAGTGTTTGAGATAAGTATTTATATCCATCTAAAGGCCACCCTCTAAATTAGATTTGTTCTATCTAAACACCATCAAAATATCCATAGTGCTTATAACTAAAATATGTTATGGCACCAACCTTAATTAGCAATCTTTATCACAAAAGACAAACTCACAATCTGCTTCTGTATATGAAAACAAACTTCCCAAAGAAGTTAGTTCTACACAAGCAAGGATAATATCCAACACCAGCTATACTGATTTGTCCTATCCAAGTAAAAAAAGTAAGACTGTGGCACTTCACTGAGCTGTACCACAGACCTATAAACTGTTGGGAATAGTACAAAAGTCTTACGATAAGTTCCTCAGAGGGCATGCTCTTTCACCTCCCCCCTCCCTGAGAGGTGTGCTTCCTTGTGCATTGAACCTTGGAGTGCTAGAGTTTCCCAGTTATAGACACCTTGCTCAGTAGAGCTGTTAAACCTTGATAAATGGTCTGAAAAAACAAAAAAACACTGATCTTGTTTTGAGAGCCAAGGTGAATGTCAGGCAGGGTATTCCTGTTTTTGCCTCGCATAAACAGTTTACTGTCATCGCCGTATGTCTCATATTCTTAACCTCCTTCACCTCTCCACCAGATACACAATGCACACAGATCCAGCCTCACTTCAAGGAAAAATAAATCCCAAAAGATACTTTGTTAACCCTCATCTCATTTTACTGAAGATCAGCTCTGAGACAAATAATTTTCACAGATTACATAGGGCAGAGCTACAATGAACATGAACAGCACATCGAACAAAAATCTTATAATAGACACAAAATACATGGGAAAAAAAGCAAGCTCTACATCACTTTGACATGTAGGGCATTATAACAGAAACAAACATTTTACAATTACAAAATTTGCCATACATGATTCGCATGAATAGTCTGTATAATTAGCTCGTGTGGGCAGTGTGAGGTAATCTACTGTAAAATAACTTCCATTCTCCCTGCGGAGAGATCACTGACCGTCTGTCCAGACTATTGCTGTAGTCTTATTATCCATTAATTGAGCCATTGTACCTCAGAGTGTGTAAAGAGCTTTCACCATAGTTCCCAGGTTATAGTGTCTTATTTCAAGCACCTAAAGTGGAATTTCAATTAGCTCAACCATGTTTATAATTTCTTAAACTGACGAAAGAAAGATGGGTTTTTAATTAATTTCTATAAAGTATTGTAGAAAACCATTGTGTTCTACTGTCATGATAAACTATGACAATATGATGACAGTATGATAAACTATGACAGTTTACATAAATTACCTGCAACAAAACAACAACAAAATAATTACAATAATGCAAAATAAGAACTGTTAACAGCACACACAATGGTATTTGATGCTTCTATCTGTACATGACGGGTTATATATATTATGTAAGCAGCTTTATTGCACTGTATAAACAAATACTGACTTTAAATAAAGATCCAACATGAAGTAGTAATTATAAATGTCTATGGTTTTCTGTGCTGCTTGATGGAGGATTAGCCTGTGCCATTAATGAGGTGTAAAGTCTCCAGGTCTTGTGCCCCTCATATTCCTTTTGAAAACACCCCACAGACTACTTATGGCATTAAGGTCAGGTGAGTTTGCTGTTCAGTCAACCACAGTACCACTAGCTATTGGTATGTTTGCGAGTAGGCACGGTTTTCCTTCATCTCACATTTCTATGGATTGTCCTTGGAACGTTAGTCTGAACCACCAGCTTGTTTTGCATTGACCTTTTGTGGCTTACCCTCCTGGTAGAAGGTGTCAATAACTGTCTTCTGGACTTCTGTCCAGCCTTGAGTCTGCCCAATGCAGCTCTGCAACACAGCCTGAAAGACAATTTAGTGGTTTGATAATAAGTGTTTGTAATACATCACCTGATTAGGGTTTGACACAATATCAATATTTTAATATTCTGAGACTGTGAGTTTTGGGCTTTCATTATCAATGAGCTAAACATTTCACACTATGTGTTATGAATCTATAGGTTTCATTTAGTAAAAGGAGTGAGAAGAAATATTGAACTTGTTATATGTTTTATGTTTTTGAGGTGCAACTGTATTCTAGATGGACTGTATTTGAAATATGAAGACTAGATATACAGTTTAGTATGTGAGCAAAAACAATAAGCCAGAGGCATAATCAGATTGACAATTGTTGAACAATGTGGGGAACGGTATCTTTCTAAATATTATTGTTGTATTAGTAAGAAAAGGCTCATGTTGGATATCTGAGCTTAGCCCATAATATTTAGGAAGCTCACTTGAACAATGATTTCATTCATTTTAACCTGGAGGAAATAAGTTAACATCCTGCTCTTATTAAGAATAAACTGGCACACTAACTCATGAAAATCATCAATGGTCAAGGTATGTTACTTAAAACCAAAGACCTAAATCCATATACTGCAGTTGAAAATAATGTGATAGAAACTGAGAAAAATCCCTCAATTAATACCTGTATGGTGTCTCTTTCCAAGTCTGCAAATATTTTTGAGATATTTTAATCTAGAAAAAAATATTGAGCCGATTGATTGTAACCCGACAAACTTCACAGTAGCATTCATGAATAGAATAAATTAGTGAACAGTTTCCTGAATAGATAGAAAACCAAACACGATATAGAGAACAGGACACTGAGCACTATTTCACACCAATATAAGATGAAAAAATGTTTTGAATGCAGATAGTTGGTAGTGAGAGAAACCCAAACTTCTTTCAACAAAGAAAACAGAAATTCATTTTTTTCTATTACAACAAGAAACACTGCAGCATAGAAAACAATAAATGTTTCATTAACTAAAAGGGCCTCTTCAGTAGGTGCACATCTGTTACACAATGTAGTTTTTTTATATTGGTAAAGCTGCTTAAGTGCTTTACTATTAAATTATGTAACATTCACACCTTATGAAACAATTTATAGGTCTACCAACAGTAAAAATTCCTGCGTTCAGTGACCTGTATTCAAACTCTGAAGGCAATCATGTTCCTTAGTGCCAATCTTTGTGTGGCTAAATTGTGGTTGTTGACAATTTGACATGTTTAAGTAACAAGTTGGAAAATTAAATTACAGATAAACTGATGATAAACTTGGAAATGTACTGTTTGTTCTAAAGTGATATCTAGATGAAATTGAAATATTGCAAGCAAACTGCTCTATTATTAGTTAAGAAACTTTTGTTGGCCTAGTTCCTATTTCTAGTTTTTCTAACATATCGATCAACAGGTTTTAGTCAGTTTGGATGTACCATTAAAAATATCAGATGACTTAAGAAAGATACCAATATATTCTCTCTTTAGTTTTTTTGCTCAGACTGGTCCTTGATTGTTAATATTGTAATCACAAACTGAAAAACATTGGTGTGTATTTATGACAAAATGTTTGAAGTATGTTGAATTAAAAAGTATAAAATATCTCAATGGTGAAGAAAGGGAAAGGAGAGATGGCCGCATTTGAAGAAGAATTATTCAACTAAGTGGGAATTTTTAGTTGTATGAAAAGGATGTACAGTTGAATTTAAAAATATTTTTTAAATTATTCAACCAAGAACTTTCTAGAAAAATCTTAAAAAACGAGAAAATCACATTTGAATATATATTTCTCAATAATGTATGAAAAAAAAATGTATTGGAAGTGTATTACTATTTTTCTTTGAGAATGAACTCTAACTCAGGCCGAAGATCAGGCTACTTGCGATCACTCTAATAGTATTTACATTTTCCCTTAGATTCAAGTCTAAACTCAGAAAATGTATCTAAAAACTTTAGAGTTACCTAGCCAGTCAGATGAAACATGTTGGTAAAATTAGAAGATAACTTTATACCTAAGTCTACCAGGGGTAGGAATACATTTAGGCTTTGCCACATATAAATAGTGTTTTCAATAATAATTTTTTCAACTTTAGGAAAAGCAGTAGAAACTATAGGCAATTGAACCAATATCTACATTTGTCTGTTAAACTATAAAGTTCAATTTTTGTTTTAAGTCATCCTTATTTCAAGAAATCATTGTTTGCCAGTTTACCATCATTAGCATTATTTTTGTTTTGCAACATATTATAAACCAAATAGCAAATAAGTTTGTAATGCCGAGTGACTTCAGGTACTCCAATGTCAATAGTACTACTTTACCATGTGCATGAAGTTTATTTCAATTAAGATGGACAAGATAATTTCTGTGTTTGCCAAAACAATATCTTAGAAGATTTATCAGATCAATTAGCAGGGGCCTACTAATGCCTTAACAAGTATGGGTGGTTTAAGTTTATGCATTTAGCAGACGCTTTTCGAAAGGGACTTACAAAGTAGAAACATTGTTAAACTTATTATCAATCTAACCCTAAGCTATTAAGAGAAAAATCCTAAATCAGAGTGAGGGGTAACAGTGAAGAGATAGAAGGGAAGTACAGAGAGAGTAGTAGAGTAATAGAGGTATGGTTCAGAGGTAACATTGGAGATGATCTTTAAAGAGGTGGGTCTTCAAGAGTTTCTTCAAGATAGAGAGGGACACTGCTGTTCTTGCAGCAATTGGTAGGTCATTCCACCATCTTGGAACAGCAAAATCAAACAGTCTTAAGCTGGATGTGGGCACTACTAGATGACGATCAACTGATGACCGAAGCGACGGAGCTGTAACATAGGCCTTTGCAAGAGTATTCAAGCAGATGGGAGCCGTACCCTCAAGCACTTTGTAGGCTTGCATCAGGGACTTGAATTTCATGCGGGCAGCCAGGAGTTACCAGTGAAGCTCAATAAACAAAGGGGTGACATGAGACTTTTTGGGCTGATAGAAGAGCAGACACACCGCCCCGTTCTGGATCATTTGTAAGGGTTTTACCGTACAAGCTGGGAGACCAGTCAGGAGTGTGTTTCAAAAGTCAAGATGGGAGACAACCATAGACTGAACTAGGAGCCGGGTAGCATGTTGGGCAAGGTATGACCGTATCTTTCCTATGTTTAGTAATGCAAAGCGACAAGATCGAGAAACAGAGGAAACACTATCTTTAAGGTCGTTCCTATTTAATGTTGCACTGACAGCTGTATTTAAAGCGTGTGCAAATCATTTATACTGTTTTACCCAAATTTCAGCTGTGAGGGGTAACAGCCTAACATTTGAGGGCAGACTGTTTGCTCCAAAAACCATCAGGAGAGCTCAACAGCCAACCTGCAGAAAAATCAACTTTATCCTTATTTAAGTCAAATTAATATGGCATTTTATTTTCTGACTTCTAGCTGAAGATGAACAGATTAATATCAATTATGTGGACTAATATGTGAATCTCCCTTGCTTCTACCTGTGCAGAGGAGTATTAGCTGTGTGATAAACAGCTTATCACCATTTGATAAATAATCCAAGAGAAACACAGCACCCCTACAGAGCCATGAAACTTTTATGCACTGTTCTGTGGATGCTCACTCTCCTGCTGAAGAGCAATATTTCTCAGTTTCTTCATATCCCCACCATTTTTAGCCTCTTTAGCCATGTCCAAATTGGATCTTTTACTCTGGATAGTTTAGAGTTCAGGGTTTGTATGCATCATCTATATCCCCTGCACACCAGCACGTTGCTGTGCAACCACACTCTAAACTATAAGTATTCCGCTACAACCACCAAGTTAATGATTATGTCATTTGTGTCAGTGTTTTCAACAGGGGAAGCAGAGCTAATGCTGTCCAAAAAGAAAACAAAATATGTTAATAGTAAAATACTTTTAAACCAGTGTTGCTGAAAATATTTATGCTGATTAACTTTATCTATGGAGATACCGTAGCAATACTGGTCTTGCGTCTGCATTAGTTATCATCTTCAAGTATTATTATGTGACCAAGGTATCCCTGCTATTTAAGTACAAAAAGGTTTTGCACAGAAAAATATTTAAAATTGCAATTTATAAGTCCTTGTTAAGTTGTTTTGGATTATACAGTTTTAGTGTTTGTCTACCATGTCTTGGGATGTTATCCTGTTCCTGCTGGTGAACTGAATTATAAATCATTTTAAAAAGGCGTTAAAAATGTGCCAGTACTTCTATATGAATTTTTATCTAGTGCAATATTTTCTCATATCCAGGACTGTCTGAAGTGTAGGAACAAGCAGACCCTTAAAAAAAAAAAAAAACACATAGGTACAAGCTCTTAAATTGGTGGATCAGAAGGCAGTCATATTTTATGTATTTTAGTTAAATGTTTGTTTTTGTCATATCTGGTATGTTTTACTTGTGTTTACTTTTTTTTTTCTTGCATGAGAGCTAAAACAGAATTTAGAAATTGAGGATAACAGATAAATCTATGTTTGTTCAAGCATGATCATTGCATTCTGGTATTTCATAGAGGCCAAACCAGACTCAGGAGGTAAGGCAATGTCAATCCCAGTTTAAGCTATCAAGATAACGGTTGTCTGCAGCTTTCTTTTAACATACCATGAGTTCGATGGTACTTATTTTAATGGGGAAATTAAAGTGCATCATTCTAAAAAATAAAAATAACACAGCCGTAGTATAAATAAGCAACAAAGGACATGACAAACAATAGCAGATTGATTGAATATGTACATTGCATAAAATACACATTCCCTAAACACTGCTGCTAATTGCAAATTACACAATCATACCATACCATACTTAAACATTATGGTATGGTATGAAAAGTAAGTATTGTGACCTGTGATCTTACATAGGATGTTAACGTGCTGCTCTTTGAGACTGGATGTAGTGAATATTCAAGGTCAATATGAGTTTAGTTAATGTGGTCGGGTTAAGGAACTTGCTGGTTATGAGAGCTTAAAAATGTGCCATCTCGTGTCGCTGCCGTATAAATATACCCCTCAGTTCTTCGAGAAAGAATAAAAAAATGCACATTAAAAAAAGTCTTACCATAGACTTGGTCCCTGAAGTCCAGAAGACAGGAAATATAATGTCACTCATAAGAAATGTTTCAAATGAATCCATTATGGAAAAGAAGGAACTGAGGTGATGCTCAACCAAAATATATAAAGTGTACTGCCCAAGTGCCAATCTGGAAACGTTCAAACAGTAAAATAAGAGAAGTAAGGGTATCAGCAGACTCTCACACATTGGCGTATGCCATCAATGCAGTAAATAGAAGACACCAAATAGAGTTAGTAGAAATACAAATCACAAAGGAAATGGAGTCTGGTTTTAAAGCATGGCACTGGAAGAGAAAAAAAAAACCAGACGGCCCAGTGTGTTTTTATCTGAGAAAAAGATGCAGTTCTCAATCTTGAATGTATCTATAGGATTTGCCACAGCAGAACCACGTGTGCTTCAATCAACAGTTTAACTTTGGGTCGACCATTGGGGGTTTAGGCACTCTGCCTATTGTTCTGTTGAATTAATTACTTACTAACTTTGGGGAACGGATTCAGGATATTTTGGAATGCCTGTATTATATTTATATTTATGATTTGACATGCTAAATATAATACCTAAAATATGTAACAGTATGTTGTTCTTCAGGGAGCATGTGTCTTTATTTATTTCTTTACTATTAAAAAAAAGATTTTACCTTAATGTGTTTTAACATAAAGTCTCTTCCTAGACTTTGAAATACTTTAATCTTTAGTCCTGTCATCAGCACTAACATTAGGCATTAACTATAGAAATACATTACATGGTATCTATCCATCTCTCTCTCCTGTTAATTCAGTGGCGGCCCTTATGAGCAGTGCCCCCTATCTTAAAGCTGTTAATGGCGCTTAATGTAACTTTGAGTAATGAAAAATGTATGGCTGATTGCTCTGGTCTGAAAGGTTGTTCTGGTCTTCTCCAAAATGGGCAAATTGTCAGCAACCCTCTGCTTGTGTTGTGGTGTGGTGTTGTGCCGCTGTGGTGTGTGCACAAAAAAAAATAATAATAATAAAATGTAAGCAAAACATTTGTATCTGCTTTTTATTTCACTTTTATGTCAGTTTATGTTAGACTAGCAGAAGGTGCATAGGTGCTATATAGGTTTGAGGGTCAGCGTCAACAACTAATGACCTAAATTAATACATGCATAGTCACCTAATTTTGATTTATCGTCCTTTTACAAGTGGGTGTTGTTGGCCAACAGTGAAGTATTGTTTTCTGTCCAACTTTTTGGTACTCTCCTTATCTTTTCAAACTATATCTGCCAATCCGGGCAGTTGCTGCAATCATAAAGCCTGTAATAAAAGCTTGGAAAAGACCAAGATTGGGGTTACATTTCTAGATGAATAAAGATGCTCATCTAATTATAGGCTGCTGTCTATGGTTAGGTAATCCAGGATCTTTCATCTTTTTTGCAAGGCCATGCAATAAAATGTGCTGTTAAGGGATTTTTTGTTTTGTATACCAAAATGCTGTCAGAAGGAACAGTGAAGATAAAAAAATAGGATACAGTGACTGATTTGACAAAACAGACCAAATAGCTTCAGCAGAAAGGATACATTTTTAATGACAATTATTTTGATCAACAGATGTCAAATTATGTCACAAACAATGTTCAGCAGAAATTCACCAAGATTTAGACTCTAAAATACTATAAACAATAATAATCTTAAATATAATTAAAAACTAGTATTACACATTTACTTTCTATCTATGCAGGGATTATGTGGCATTTTAAAATAATATAAAAGAAGGTAGTAAGGTAGAAATGACCAAAACCAATATATATATATATATATATACATATCCTATGTATAGAACCCATTCCATATGTTTTCTGCATCACCTAGATAGTTTTTGGCATAACCAAAACAGATTTCTAAGAACAGTTTCGACAATGGATTTATTTTTTTACAGTTTTCTATAAAAGGCCAGATTTGGGGAGTGAAGAAGTAACAGTATACTGTAGGTCATTCCACCTGACCAGTGGATATCTCCAACTACTCATTTACTATTTCTTTATGCACAAAACAGACTGATATATCCTAGGATAAGAAAAATCTACTTCAATCTTTTTTTATCTCCAATGTTAAATTACACACTGTAGACTTCACCTACTAAATAGGTGACTTCTGCATGCAGTAAGATTTTCATTTGAAAATTAAATATATATTTTACATTTCACATCATGTTCCAAACTAATTGTGTTGTATCGGTACTATTAGTTTTTACTGTCAGAATTAGAATAAAATAAAATAAACAAACCTGGGTCTTGAATTGTATCAGCTGGACTCGAATGATTCATATGTTTCCTACTGGTTCAGAAAAGGTTATTTAGCAGAGGGCTGTGTTACATTCAGCAATGTAGTTGCACATAGTTCATAAAAAGGGCTGCAGAACAAAACACACATGCAGGGCCCGGCTGCCAGATGGTTTGCCATGTTTAAAACTATTCAAGGACTCAAGGATTCAAGGAGACTTTATTATCATTTCAACACATGTGGTACATGAGGTGGAACGAAATTACATTCTCACGGTCCAGTTCCACCCAAGAGCTAATATTAAAATAGATAAAATAAAGTTAAAAAAATTAAAATAAATAAAATAGAAGTAAAGTAAATAAAATAAATAAAATAGAACACAGAATATTCAAAAAATATACAGAATATACGGTAGTAAAGTGTCTCAGTGCGGGTATAGTAAGGTGTTCAATTATGTATTGTCCGTGCAGTGTTTTGTTCAGGAGGAGTTCAAGAGTCTCACAGCTTCAGGAATGAAGCTGTTTCTCAGACGGGTTGTTCTACACTTGATGCTCCGCAGCCTCCTGCCTGAGGGGAGCGGAACGAAAAGTGAATGTGTTGGGTGGGTGATATCCTTCTTGATGCAGGTGGCCCTTTTCCTGCATCTGGAGGTGTAGATGTCTGTGGTGCTGGGGAAGCTGACTCCAACAATCCTCTGTGCGATCTTCACCACCCTCTGCAGAGCCTTTCTGTCTGCAGCAGAGCAGCTTCCATGCAGGAAAGCAAGGATTCAAGGAGACTTTATTATCATTTTAATGCCACAGCAGGTTCTTAAAGTTATTGACCTTAAGTGCCAAAAAGCATGACTGAGATAAAGTAAATCAGTCGCAGGTCAGTTCTCATGCTCCGACTGAAATTTTTTCAGATCCCCCTTTGTATGTATGAAAACAAAGAAAGGACATGATTTATGTCTTATTAGGACATTATAAACACCTGATAATCTATTTCCAAATCATGTAGTTCCCTCAGGCTTATCCTACCATGCCGCTTTCATTCTCATTCAAAAGAAGGCCCTACTGACAAAACATTTCTGCAACCACGATAAAATTGTAACGTTTTTTTTTTTAAAGCAAAGGTGTGTGACTTATTCAATATACTTCTGAGGTTTTTTTCTTTCAATCCTACACTGAGTCACAGCTTCAACAATTAAGTTATTGTGCTGATCCTTTTTAATGTATCAAATGTAGAATCTTCAGCATTTATGCAGAGGAGACAAAAAAAGAATTGTGTGTTTTGAATGTAAAAGTTGTTTGGTACTCAGCAGCTGCACAAATGATGATCTTTTAAGTATGTGTACAATGATAATTAAAGGATGGTAAAGATTACATATTTCTAACCTGGGCATTTTATAGCCTGCAGGCCACATTCAGCCCACTGGTATCCTTTGATTAGTCTATAGGAGTTTGTTGTTTAAAGTGAAAATCCCATCTATCTGTTTCCGTTGCATGGAAAACAGTGACAGATTTAATTTTAAAGGCCACCTTTGCCTTCTTAAACATCATGCACCAATGTGTCTCAGCAAAGGTTTCAGTAAAATTGCTCTTATCACTTGATTTTTCGGCCAACATAAAAAACTATATAATTCTGGTAAAGAATAAAGGTACAAAAAAGTAAATGATGCAGAGTCAACACAGGCGTAAGAAGAGATGTTAGCTAAACTTTAACCCTTTTGCGAAACTCTACTTTTCTAGGGATGCATGTGTCTGGCACATCTTGAGAGTAAGTAATTCCCTTAAAAGGGAGTTGTTGAAGTCCTCCTTGACTTACCCAGATTGGTTGATCTCAGGGCAGCATATTCAGGTTCTCGCAATGTTCAATAATAACTCAATGTCCACACTTCTTATGGATCATCTGAGTCCTCCTGCAGGAGAGAGAGCTGAGACCGCCTGTGCAATGGTTCCCTCAGGTCTGAGCTCTATCCCTCGCATCAGGCTGTTTTATTAAAAATTAGGGAGTATACAGAGTCAGACAAACATTCACATTTGATTTACACAAACTGTTTCAGAAACCGTTATTCCCCCGCCTCGCTGGCCTTGATTAATCTGCACAAAGAAAAAGGGAGTGAAGTTTCGCTCCCTGGTATCACATACTTTAACTGAAAGTTTTAACTGCTGGGAACCGACTGATGGTCCATTTCCCATGTAACCTTCATCCAGCTTCCAGAGAGAATTAACAGGCCTTATCAGAAAGTGTATAGCTCTTGTTATATGCACACACTACTAGTATTAATAGAAACATGAATACCTGAAAGAAACATGAGTATAAATGATTACCATTCAACAGAGTTCAGCAAGATTCATTTTGGAGTCTGCTGTGCTACTTTGTCCTAAGAAACAAAATTGTATTTGTGTTCAAGAGCAAGACGGGGAATTTGAATTGCACAATTTCTGCTTTATATTGTTTAGATTTTTGACGTTTTTAAAAAAACTCTATACTTTTTTTTTTGTAAATAATAAACTTTGAGGTAATGAAGTAGCTGGTATATAAGTAGCCAATGAAAATGCACCAATTGTGTAGTCAATTGTTCACAGAGAAAATGCAACAAGGTAAATATATGGACAAAATAACACTGAATCACAGGTAGCTTTTCTCATTGTTGGTGGAAACATACAAGACAGCTGGTAGATGTTTTAGCCTGGATAATGTATTTAAAATTGTTTTGGGACCTGAAAACGGTATTTCTGGAGTTTGGTGAGTAAAAAGGGCAAAGAAATAATACAAACTGTAGAAAATAAGTTAGCTGAGTTGAAAATATGGTTTGACTACAATAAGTTGTCACTAAATGAAGGAAAAACTAAATTCAAGGTATTCACTGGTAATCGGATCTATAATAATGTACAGTTATGCATAAATGGAGTTGAAATTGAAAGAGTTTATGAGACAACACTATTAGGGATCATCATAGACAATAAACTTAGTTGGAGGCCTCACATAGAATATATTAGAAATAAAGTTGCAAAAACAATCGGAATATTGGTTAAAATAAAATATTTAATAAATGTTAAAGGCTTGCATATTATATATTCTTCTTTGGTTATGCCTTATTTGTCTTATTGATCAGAAATCTGGGTAAATGCAATTAAAACAATCATTGATGTATTAGTTAAGTTCCAAAAAAAAGCTATAAGGCTTATTAACAAGGTGGGATACCGTGAACCAACGTATAAACTCTTTATTCAATGAAACACATTAAAATTTAAAGATATTGTTTTTATAAATATACTGGAAATAATGAAATTATTTAAGCTAAGAGAGAATAAAATTTAATTTATATATTTGTTTATATTTGAATGTGCAAAAGAGAAGAGCCAGATAAAATCTAGATGTGTTTCAGTTATTGGTGTGAAACTGTGTAATGAATTGAATGATAACTATAAATTAGGTCCTTTCTTGGTGAACTTTAAAAGAGCTTTAAAATGTAAAATGATAAAATCTTACCATGCTATGTTTTCTTTTTGTTGTTGTTTCCTGGGTTTGATGTGGACAATTTACCAAAATTAAGTGATTGATTGATTGCTTGATTGATTGAGTTCTAGGTTTTCAGATCTGGACTTTAATGTTGATGTGACTGCACTGTGACTGAAAAAACTAACCAAGGGATATTTTCACTGAACAATGTGAGAAACTACGTAAATTTATTACGTGTTTATTTTAAACAAAGTTATTTTGATGGTGGTGATTTTAATAATCATTTAATAATGTTATGATGCTGTTTTATAAATGCTTATAAAAAAAGAATATTTTTCTTGTTTAACAATGCAATAAGACTATAGTAATCTAAAGCTACATATTTGATCCTACATAAAAGTAACTAAATATAAAGTTTTTAAACATGTTTTGTAAAAAATGTCCTTTTACTGTATTCCCCTGAAATTCTCTAAGCTAAAGGGAAATAGGCTGACTTACTGAGAACACAATTAGGATGGAGTTAAATACCTTTTGGTTTTAATTAACAATTGGATGGGTAATCAGCATTGCATTATTTTGTGGATTCTAATGCAGTTTCACTTTTTTCCCAGAGCAGTACAAGTCCACCCAAGGGAGAATTCCAGCTGAATGGAGGTTCAACTGCAAAAATAGGTCTCTTTAAGTACCACCGGTGCTATCTGTGGTCGATTTACCCCAGGGGAGGGAAAACACTGAAATAATTTTTAAATAGTGCTACTGCAGAACTTTAGGGTAAGTATTTGCTCCAATAAACAGAGAAATAACACAGGTTTCGTGCTGAAAATAACATCTGCAACATCTTTTGGATGAAGTAAGGGAGCCTTGAACAAGAAAATACAAGATTTCTACGATTCTCTTCAATTCTTTATGTTTTAATTTTTTATTCAGGAGTGGGTTTTAATTCATATGTTAACTGTCCCCTAGTTGTTGTTGTTGTTTTTTCCCCCGTTTGTCGCAAGTGTAACTGAGGTTATTACGGCCAAGACCTTCCTCTTCTCTTGGGTGTTCCTTGTGGAGTTTGCAACAGTATGCTCAGGAGCAATTTCCATGCTTTCCATTATTCTTCTCATTTCCTGATATGGATGAACTGGGCTCAGGTGGAGCTGAAGCCAAAGCGGGAGCAGATGTATGTGTGTAAGGTGGAGATGGCTCACCAGAGGATGTTCTGGATAGCTGCTCAGCTTTCTGTGTCTTTCTTTGCTGTTTGAGTCCCCAGCCTGCGGGACCATTCAGGGCACTAAACAATCTGGTAACGTGAAGGTACTTACACCACTGATGAAAAATGTTTAGTGGACTTTAGCTGGGTCCCTCCAGACGGGATCCTAACGAACTACCCCAAAAGCTATGTTCTCCACCATTTATTCTGTCACCCTGCCTACAACAAGTTGTCTTTATGCCCTTTCCACATTTAAACACTCTTCTGTAACTAGTCACGACTGTGACAAAAACAAACTAATTTTCAGCCAACACAGCATATATGATTAGAGAGTTACATTTGTTAAACAAAGTTTGTGATGTATGGATTACAGACAGATATTTGGAAAAGTCACCAATGCTGATACTGAGGTAGGACTCACTCAGTTGTTGAAACCAAGGCTAACCTCAACTTATAGACAATGGACAGAAATAAGGTTAGAACCAAGGAAGCACAGTTAAGCAAAAAGATCTTTGCGCATAGGCATGAATCAATAATCAGGGCACATAAATTAGGTTGGGCACATGAAGGCAGATCCAGGTTGACAGATCCAAGGGCGATACAGGTGTCTAGGGGTAAAAAAAAACACTTCAGTGTCCAGACAATCAGAAATAAATAATTTATCTAACAAGGGCAAGGTGAAAAAGGAAAATCAAAGAAAGATGACAATGGTCAGGAACAATAAGGCAAGCTATGATTGTTGTACATTAACACACATTAAAATACTTTCAAAAAGCACTGTATATAACTGCAGCCCAACAGGTGCATGACATGAGCTGACCAGCTGCTCGCTGGCAACAAACAGGTGGAGCAGATGAACTTGATTGTTGCAGAAAAGCAGAGAGGAGAACCATATCATAGTCGTGTTCATATCTGAAGAACGCTTACAACCAAAATTATGGCTACCGGTACATCCTTTCTGACCCTTGGACATTGACCCTGTTTATGCCTCTTGGCTTGCAACTCTTGCTATAGACCACAGATCTGTTTAATCTGCCTTCAGTTTCTGACCCCGTCTGTGTTCTTTGACAACAGATTCAAGATCTGTTTGATTGTGTACTGTATATATCCCCATTATTGACACTCATTCAGTGTTTTCACTACTGTGTTCAGCTAGGTCCCCAGGTTCATTAACCTGTTGTTTTTCCACTGTGTTGGGTGACCTGTATGTTAAGGATGATTTTCCCCCAGAAAAGAGAATTGTCCACCACAATCTTCCTACAGCCCCCAGTGACATCATATCTCTGCAGCCATTTCTCTGCTTGTTCACCGAGGCGCTAAATAAAAAAATCAGGATTCCCCATCCATCCCTGCCATGAAAAGGTTACTGGTTTCCTTTTTAAATTTATTAGTAAATTTCAAACTCATTAGAGCCTTAAACTCTTTCCCTTCATAGAGGTTCTTGTTGCTGGTAGTGAGTAGTTATCCAACTGATTCCCCTTCAATAAATCTTTGAATGTTTTCTGATTTTGCCTGGACAAATTTCTGGGTCATCCAGGTTTGTGGTCGACTTGTACGTTACCAAATTAGATTTGTACTGTACACTAAACCCTCCTTTGACAATTCATAGTGCTTTAAATGCTTTCTGTTGTAAATAATAACAAAACCTACATTATTTGGTTAATTTGATGGGCACGAATTTTGGAACTAACTGGTTGGACTAGACCAGTTAAACAGTGTCTGGTTCCGGGTACTTCTGAGTAGCTCTACTACATGATGTTGCAGTTTTCCAGGCATCATCAGTAGGCAAAAGCTAAACCAAAATTCAGGGCAACAAATTATTGTCTGTTATATTCTTTTAAGAAGACTAGTCATTTTCATAATTCATTGCTTTGCATACTTAAACACATGAAAATGTTAGAATCTTCTCAAATGCTGAATTTTACGAAATAAAAAAGAAGGCAGAGATTTTTAAACCTCCATTTGGTTTAAATGTTGCGATACTTGTAGATATCAAATTTACTGGTTCAAACAATTATATGGCTTAAACTAATAAGGGTATAATTATCAACGGTGAACGCAGTCGTTTACCACCAGGGGCTAAAGTCAACTCAGAGGAGAAGAAGGCTTTTCTCCAAATGCAGCAGAAAAAGCGACATTTCTTCCAGCAAATGTACAGAAGGAAAAAGAGCTTAGTTTTTAAGGACATATCATGTTGTGATGATATGATAATGAAATTAAACTGTAAATGTGAAAGAGAGAGAAAAAAAGATGGGGAAATTGCATTCCTTAGAACATCATTTTAGCTTTACAGGAGGTTGTTTACTAGACAAAACTGATGGCATTATAAGATAAAAAGCAAAATACAGTAGGAAGTCTATGGATACATGTCAAGAGATCAACAAAGAGCCTTATATCTGGGTAAAACGGTCCATATAACAAAACAAAAATCAATGATTTTAGGCATACACCAAATTATTTGGGCTAAAACCGGCAACATCATAATTTTTTTTTTGTAAAGAGCATGTACAAGATGTACAAGAACGGAGTGCTACATGCCTGACCCATTTCTCAAAAAAATGCTTTAACAAGAAAAGAAAGTACTCAAACTTACATACTAAACAACCCAGCTCACAGACATTTGGTGAAATTGTGCATTTAACAAAGTAATAGAAAAACACAAAAAAGTTATTTTTAAGGGTAATTTTCTTAGTTTCCGCTATTAATGTTAACACCAATCGATAGGAGAGGCCCTCAAGCGCCATGAAAGTTGTTTCCATAGAAACACCTCAACATGTCCTTCGTCCGTGTCACAAGGTCATTAACAACCAGGGAATGCTTACCTGCTTAAAAGGGGGGGAAAGGGTAAAGGAAATTTTAATTCAAACCACACTGGGGCTTGTAAGTCTTTATTTTATTTTAATCCAGTATATGTGTGCTTTTTCAATTATTATTTGTAACCACAATTGTGGTGAAGACAAACTCGTGCAGTTATTTAGAATTTGAGTTCTGGCTATTGAATAAAAAGCACACAATGTCAAACCCTCCTCACGGATTTCTAAATGACTGATCCTAAGGAGATGTTTATCTGCTGTGTGCAATCAAACCTGAACATCAATCCTTCCTCCACATCAATGATGCAGTGGGAGTGCAAATTGCCTTTATCCCTCTTAATTGTGCCATAAACACCTAACCTGCCTTGTTCTATCAAAGGATGTCACAGTGAAACCCAAAATGTCTGCAACTGAGACAGGGATATGTGAGATACTTCATTACACAATGCAACCCATTGAAGGTTTTTATATGTATATATATATATATATATATATATATATATATATATATATATATATATATATATATATATATATATATATATATATATATATATATATATATATATATATATATATATATATATATATA
>JAVLVB010001260.1:789115-801630 GCA_032876305.1 Orestias chungarensis
ACTGTAAAACATTAAGACCTCTATCAAACCCTAAATCCCTCAGTCATTACAGTTGTTGAAACAACCTGATATCACTCTATTTATACCTAGCTTAAGGTTCAATAATTTAAAAAAGTGAACTTTAAAGTATTATGGCATGTATAATGTTATGTATCTATTTTTTTATTTAAAGCCAGCAATTGTCCAGGCGATAGCCACTCTTGTAAAAAAGAAATAATTACCAGTTCCTGTCTGTGGCTATGGTTTTAGAAAAAAAAGGGTTTTCAAATTATTAATACAAAGAAATCAACAAAATCTAACTGTAGAACATGACTTTAGTGCAAATTACGTTGTTGTGCTTGGCTATTTTGTCTTATGTGAACCTAGCTTTAAACCATATTTAAACTGCACTTAAAAGATAAGTTGATCTAAGCTTATTAGTTTTGAAAATAACTGGCAAAAAAGCTTGGGCTAGATTTTGTGATATAAATAAACTGATTGAAAAGTTCTAAAATGTGTTATTTCTAAGATGTGGCGCCTTGGTCAAAACTCTAAAACAGCTCTTGAAACTTGCTCTCCAAACTTCTAACACTTACTACCTTGATGTCCTGCTTGGAAAGAAGCAATGGGGTTGGGTGTTCTGGCGTTTTATACTGGGAACTGGTATGAGCTGCAGAGCAGTTCCTGTGAGGTAGAGTTACCATTGAAAAAAAATTAAGTAAGACAGAAAACCCACAGATATTGTGGCAACTGAAACAGTACAATATGATATATATAGTTGTAGTTTTTTTTCACCCTGGATATTTCAAAGCTGTATTAAAGGTCAGCTGCCTTAGTCATACCTGAAAATGGGTTATACTGGAATCGGAGCATGACTTTAAAGTTGCCTCTCTCTACATTAAATGTAATTTAGATATGTTTGGGATTAAATTATTGTAAAAACTCTTCCAAGTCAGACTGCTGTATGTGTATAGCAATGGTCATTGTGAGAACACAGAACATGGATTTCATTTCCACCACAGGTTTTTTTGGTGAAAAATCTTAAAACATTAATTACAGAAAAGAAACCATAAGTGTGTATGTGATGCAAAAAAAAACTAATTAGGCTAGTTATGATAAGACATATTCCATCGAGTCACTTGGTTACATGTTTGCTATTAATGATTTGTCCACTACTATACCATACGTGTATGTCTGCATCCAGATACATTATTTACCTGCTCTATGTTCAATGTAAATTATGTAACAGTATTCAGATTTGAGGACCGAGGACTGTCCTGTCTCAAAAATTACAATATAAAGCGGAATATGTCAGGCCAAAACATTATGGATGAAAATTTCCTTAATGTAAACACAGACAGAACTCAAGTAAGCATGGTTCCCATGGTGGATACTACCCATAAGAAAAGCCTTTCTTATTAAAAAGACATGCTAAATTCTGTTTACTTAGGTCATTGTTTAATTCCTTTTTTTAAACTGATGACTTGATCCTCTAAAGTGTGGTATAAATCATATTTTCTGTGTAATAAATGTATTCAGATGTATATTTTAAGCATTAATGAATATAATAATAATCTTATTAAGTATTGAGAATTTACAATATTTTGAGGCATGTGTATATTGTTTTTCAGATTTAGAGGGTAGGTTATGTAACTTTGTTTTGCTATTATCATTGTTGTTGTTTATTGTTAAAACTGTTGAATATCAGTGTATGTTTTAAAGGGAGTTATTGAATTGACTTCTGCATAAAGCAGCCTAAATTTCATTTCTTCACTCACATAAATCCCATTATTTGACAATTATCAATGCAGGGAAGTTGTTAAAAAAAACTTTACAAAATTTGATACCAATTCATGATTTTTTTTCCTAGCAGTATAAAACGGTATAGGGTCTTTCCTTCTGGTTAATTTTATTTTTGTATTTTAATAAACGTATATAGTCAAAACCTGTCAATGAAAGTTAATTTTAAGAGTTTTGCTATCAAAGAAAGTTGTATGTTTCACCTCCATTGGGGACAAACAGCTTTGATTATATTTTGGCCAGATGCAAGTCTTTGGAATTGGCACTAGTGGAGCTCTGAGTCCATGAGACCTGGCATTAATTGCACATTTGTGTTGCTGTCAGTAGCAATCAGATACTCAAACACACAGCCTGTTTATAGTTTGGACACTTGGGTGAAAGGTATCACCTTGACAAATAACCCCGTCTTAAACACACAAAATACAAACAAAACAGCATTTAATACATTATGTGATACCATGTTAAGCAGAATGTGTTTAAAGTGGTATATCATAAAGACCATACAGCTTTCCATTACAGCACAGCATTGGATTTCACAGCCAAACATCATTCCCTCTGAGAACAGCCATAATGTGATAGATAAGCAACAGTCCCTAGCGCAGCAGAACAAAGCCATGCTGGCACAAGTTACCATTCTTACATTTGTCACTATCATTGCAAAACTGTTTTTAAAGGCTGTTACCTCTGGATAACCTTGTCACAAATCTACAATAGGATAAAGCCCATCTCCATTCGTCTGCCACATAATTATTTCTAAAAGGATGGTAATTGATTTTATTCCAAGGAACATCAAATATTAGCACCAAGAGTTTTGAACAAGAATTTCTGAAAAGCAATACAAAAAAGCAGTCAGCTGAAGCAATGGGATAAATAATAAAGTCTTTCACAAAGTGAAACAAGCAAAAATGGTGGTAAAAGGTGGTGGTTTTTCAATGTGGCTGTACTAAAAGATCATGTTACATCTCATTTATGGTCATACATTTTGTGTTGTAAACCACTTGATATATTTCCTTTCTTTTTTATTAGTGGATAATTCATTTTCATTCCTTTTACTGCAATAGCCTTAACGATTTAGAAATAGCTTTTTAACCCTTTCCAAAATGATTCAGGTTGTTTTTGATGTGTTGAACTGTTTGTCTCAGCTTTGCCTAATATTATCTGTTTAAGTTATTATTAATAACATTATGATGTTATTATTTATATATTGTACATTCCTTGCTGTAATTTGCTCAGGGTCTAGTTTAGAAAATATTTGCTTTGGTTATTAGCCAACATTAACTCATGATTTAAAAATGCAAGCAATTTCTTCATAGGGAAATGTTGATTTGATTTATATTTGTTGATTTGGACAATTTATATATGTGAATGGAAAAAAAGGTTTTCCATTCACATGAAAAAATAAAACCAGTACATTTTAATGAGAAAAGCTGGTACCTGGTGACAAAATCCATTTGGAACTGAATAATGTGACTCAGTATCAAAATGCTTTTTTTTGCTGATTCTGTCATCACCGTCTGCTACCACACTGCAATAAAGCTGGTGCCAGAACTGATTTATAGTGGTATGGAAATATGCAAGTATATGCAACACAAAATATCATACTGAAAATTATTCTAGACATTTCCCTTGATAAACATTGACAAATAAAAGCATAACATCTATTGCAATAATTATTAGAATGAAAAATAAATAAAACCTAATTAAACAGAGCAGACAACTAATGGCCGAAAAGAACAGGGGGTCCATCGCATTCTGCTCAGGCACTCATCAAGTCAATCAGTTTTCAAAATGACCGGAATAAAAAAGAACAAATGGGGCTATTGACTGCTAAGCATTGCCAAGGCAACGTCGAATGTTCTCCCTCTCTTTCTCTTGTTTATCTCGGTTGCTTTGAATCCTGAGAAGGTAGGAGTCAGAGGATGGGAAAAGGGGGAAGGAAAGGCATGAATGGCCAGTGGCCAAAACCGAAGCTCACATTTGCAATGTTTAGTTGTAAGTGATTAGGAAAAAATTGGTACTAGGATTATTAAATTAGGAAAAAGTTACAAAAACAAAACTTCAGATAAGAATAATTAAAACGAATTATTGTATTTAACAAAAGTGTTAAGAAATGCAGTGTTAATCTGTTTTATCAATCCACTGTATTTGTGCTCACAATAATATTTTATAACTTGATTACCATTTCTCACATTTTGTCTCTTTTAATGTGTTTTAAATTCATTGCATCTTAAAAAAATAATTTAAAATTGACATTGAAGTCATTCCTTTAACCAAAAAAGGGTTCATTGAGTTTTGACTCTGGTTCAAATACTGCGTGTCAATATTACCGACCTATCAATATCGATCATCAAATGTTTTTTAGCCTCTTTTCTGGGAAGAAATTGCCACTCAGTTAATTAATTTTTGTGTTGAGTCAAACTACAATAAAAACATGTTGTAGGTTGATTTTGTGCACATTGGTACATTTGGCATAATTGTGCGTTACTGTATGAGGAAAAAGTGATTGGTTGTGTCCTCATTGCTTTTTGCACATTAGAGTTTGAAATTCTAACCTAAAAGCATCATAATCTTATCTAGCATTTACTCTTAGTTTTAAAGAGCGTCTTTACAACTTTGGACCAACAAACATACAGTGTCTGGTGTTCCGGCTCATGATCTTGAGATACAGTTGACAATATGACAAGACACAGAAAAGTGTAGAAAAACAAGCTCAACTTGAGGCTCAGGGAAATGTCGATGTATTTTATTCTTGTATTTTAGTTTTATTTTATTAGGGGCATGGAAACAATAAACAGCATTATAAAATTTTGATCACAAATAGTGATAAAAGAATATAAGCATTAGAACAAGATTTTGTTCAATATACCGATTTACATTTTTGTTGCTATTCGTTTATCTTCCTCCCTTGCAGGGTGTGATTGGGTGGTGCAGCGTCCAGCCCTTATTCATCAGACCTTGTTAGGAAGCAGTATTTAAAGGAGTGGATTTCCTGAGACCAATGACAGTTAGTTAACTAACTGTTATGTTAATTGCAGAGTGGTGAACACGAACAATATCGCCTTTTCACCTAAGTGAGCACTTCTTTATTAAGAGTTTATCCTTAGGAATATTTACATCCATCAAACAACTATTAAACACTTACATGTCTTCCAGTTTGGTTTCAGTCCCATTCCGGTGTCTTCCCCCTCCTGCAGGAAGGACCCCATTGATAGGTCATTGAAACACTTCATGCCATTAACTTCTGATCTTCTCCAATTTTAGAAGAGACATTGTGGCATAGAGCCACTGGGTGCTGGAAGAAGCTTTAGTTGACTTCCAGTCACAGAACATGCCAATATGCCAGTAATGAAGTGGATGCTAGAATATCTAACTAAATAAAAAAGTACCAGTAAGATATGTCAAGTTGCATGTAGCACTTGAATAGGACTATGAACTGGTTGACAGCTGAATTGAGACTGAACTTGTTTGATTTTGTTTTTTATTTAAATATTATTCCATCTGTCAATTTTAGAGTGTTTGAGTTACCTAGCAGCCTAACTTTACCGGAGAGGAATTAAACTAATAAATTTCATTATAAACATTGGAGATGTATGACTTTTGAAGTGGGGGAGCCTGCACTGATTCAATGAATGATGCATGTTCAAGAAAAGTATTAGAACGCTCCTCAATCTGTTTTTGCTAAGAAACTGTTCCCAATGAGACTCGATAGCAAAGTATGGAGTGTAATCTCAATTTATTTTAACCCTGAAAGATTATTGTGCACCATGTCTATATGTAAAATTTTAATCATAAATCAAAAAGGGCACAATAACACACTTATTGCATAGATCCAGACATTAGTTGGTAAATAATTTGTTCTCAGAACTCTTAAGAGATATTATGAGCCACTAACAAATACAGTTGCAGGTTCAGATTTAACAAAAGCTAAACCAGCATATATAAAACCCAGTAGATTGTTTTAAATTGCATTGTGAGTGCAATTTGACAACACTTATTACAAGTTAAATACATTTAATTTATTTTTCTTTAAAAGGACCCCAAGGTGACTTTTGTCATGAGACAAATACAAATCAAACTTCATGTGGTAACTTTTGTATCTTTTATACGTTTGAAAACACTACAAATAAATTTTGTGTTTTCCCATGCTCGAAATGGCACACTGATCCTATCAGGCTAAGACAAAACAGCTTTTTTAGAGTACACTGAAGCAGAGAAATGTCAAAGCCACTCACAAGCGAAGAGAGGAAAAGACAGCAATGGTGGCTGATATCTTTGTATAATTCATTCTGTTGCCTTGTTATCATTTAATAGGCAAGCCTAGAGTTTATTCGGGAGTGCTTCATTCATCTCTATAATGAACCGGATGCAACAGTGCAGAATTAGCACATACATTCTATTGATTAGTGTTGCAAAAGCCTCAATAGCACTACACCAAATGCTCCAAAGAGGTATTTAAAAAAGCATCTAGAAAATGGAAATTCTGTGTTTTTTAATACCTCAATGTGATATTTTTCTGACTAAAGCATAGCAAAGAGAAGGCGCTGTTTTTATATACTTGCAATGTGATCAGTAGAAATGATCAAAGAACCGCTAGTACCAACAAAAAATAACCAGTAACGACAGATAAAAACATTAATGGTGGATATGAACTGCCTGAAAAAGGCAGTTTATTTGCCTGTAAATTCAAATCGTGCAAAACAATTATTAAACCAAATTTTTTTAAGCTTTTGGTCACAGTGGTTATTATATATTTAATAAATTAAACAAAATAGCATGTTTTTACATACAAATACAAGGACAGCTCAATTACCCTCACTGACTCTGCATTTTTTGAATCGGAATAAAAATTCTCAAAACTACTTGCTCAATCTTCAAATCATTGTCAGATGTGCATACCAAAAAAGCATATTCTCATTTGTTGTGAACAAGCTGCAAATGCTTATGAGTTTCCATAAAACTGCTTATGTACAATTCTGTATTTTTTTCTACATGTTCATTGTTTTTCATCATATTGATAAGTTATGATACAGGCTACGTCAGCCTGTATGAGTAAATCACTTCCAGTTGAATCCTGACTTTCTCAAATATAGGTAAATGGATGAAGCATTTAGTCAACCAATGACCAAACATCACATGGATGCAGCATGTGATGACTTTACAGGAGATGTCTGCAGAGTCTGGACACTAAAAGATTCTTTCCACACTGCATAGCAGTAGGTATTCTTTCTGATGAGGAGAAGGATTTGTGACCCACACACCAGGAATTTCCCAAGGTTTAGGAAGACTGCAGCACTGCATGTTCAGTTTTCTCTAAGCAAGAGTGTTTTTTTTCATCTGTTTTCTTTTCATTACTGTACTTCTGTAAGAGTGACAACTATGTTACTTTTTTGATTGAAGAAGCAACACCTCTCTAACATCCATGTTTCAGAAGGCTCATTATATTTGGAATATTTCTGATGTCTACATCTCGAGTTTTGTCTTCCAAAATGGTTGCCAACATTTCAAAATCATCTATGTCCAATGGCAGATACAGGTTTAAATAGCAAAAACTGATCAAACGAATCATTTCAGTAATCCAGTTAACCTTCATATAACTCAGTAAATAGAAAACTATTCTGTATTCTGTACATTTGTTACTGTAACAATCGTACATCTGTTTCAATGGAATAAAAGCTGTACTAGAACAAAGAACATGTTTCCACCCCTCAATACGTAAATATGAACAACAGTAGGCACCATTTGCACAAACAACTTTTTGAAATTGCCAAATCTAAAGACAAATAACTAAGATATGTCCAATATCATGATATTTTTCTTTAGAAATAAATACCTTTAAATAGAAAAAAGTAACTGTTATCCCTTTTAATTAATGGATTAATCACCTCAGCAGTATAACAGATCCAAGACTGGCATCAGTTTCAGGTCTGATACCAATTAATTTGACTTAAATATTTCTAATACAACTCTAAAAACCTTTGGAAAAGACTTTAGCCTATGACTGCTGACTGCACTAACCTAATATGGAAACTACTTTCTGGAATCATACCAAGTAGGTTTCAAACGTTTCAAGCATTTGATAAACACTTCCTGCCTAATTTATAGTACATTAGATCACTATTAGCAGATGTGTACATGTTAATTTTTATTTAGCTTTTTTTTTTACAATACTTTGATCTTAAATGAAGAATAATTTACACATTTGTTCTTTGCAGTATGTTTAAGCAGATATATTACTTTTATTGCCTTATAATTCATTTAAAGCCTCAATGCTGCCACTACATATATGTTAAATATTTAATCTCTATTCAAACTTTGCACCATTTATGTTTTTATAGACTACAACTTACCTCAATAGTAAATAAATTCTGTACTAAATCTTTCCCCATTGTTTCGTACATATAAATAAAATAGTAAACTACATTGTTTATTTAGAATTGGATTTCTCAGTATTTCAGGGCTCAGCTTTTCTTCAGAGACAAAGACAAGAGTCTAAACAAAGATTCACCAAGTCCCTTCTCCTGATTCATATATTCCTTCTAATTCAGGAAATCAGCTGTAATGCAACCTGCAACAGCTTTTTTTAGATCATATGTTTGGAGGCTGGAACTATGTGTTAATAAAGGAAATACATGTAAACTCAATGAGTATCTAAAACTAAATGTACAAACATGGTATATACTGCAAAAGCAGGCCTTTTATTCTGAGAATTGTATCTTTCCTCTTTTTACTAATCCCTAAACCATAGTTAGTGATAGACTTAGGCATATAATAGTAACTGTGTTAAGATACTGATGGAATTAGTCTTATTTCAACTTGTTTTCCCAGTGAACAAAAGCTTCCGTTTACAAAGGAGGAAAATTAAAACTAAAAATTTTCCAATTAAACAAAGACTGGGGATAAGCAAGATGCATTCAAAAGTTATTATATTTCAACTTTTTTTGTGGTGCAACCTAGTATGATCAGCAAATATGACATTCTGTAAACCTTTACAATCAAAGTTTATTTTTATTTTATTTTTGACAGACCCCCACCCCTCACACACACACACATTCCCCTGCCATTATCACAGTTTCTGTGTGCATAGTGCATTCGTTTGGCAAGCAAAGAAACTTCTTCTCTCTACTATCTAGCTGCACTATACCTCATTCCTTAACCAGGTGCCAGAAGATTAGAAAATAATCAATGTTTCTTCTGAGAATGTCGACATCTAACATTCCCTACCTCATAGGTGCTTCCTTTTAACCAATTCCCTAAAATATATGCAGTCTCCTGGGTGCGAAAGCTATGTTTTATATGCACTACATGCACCCTCTTGCAGCAGTTCGCATTGAGAGTGGCCAGAGGGAAAGATATTTTCAGCTGGCTCAATAAGATCAGTGCATGGAGTATTCTCTTTAGAGAGATATTACAGAATCGGCCTTACATTGTCAGCAAGAAAGCTGATTGTCTTTTGTGCATTATGTGGCTGATCAACAAACAGAAAAGGATGGTTTGTTTTGAAAGGAAAATACTCTTCTCCTGCTACAGACAAATATTGTTGAGTTCGCATTTGGACTTCAAAAAACTTTTTTTATACTAGTATGAAAATTCATTAAGGTTGTACAATTTACCAGAAGATTTGTTATGAGCTAGGGTTCTTTAATATATAAAAATTGGGTAGGGCATGAAGTCATTTCAAAATTCTGTAACAGGGCAATCTTAAGGCATCTTGACATCTACTCATAATTCTTGTTAGCATTTCTTGTACACATTTGTGGATGGTAGCAAGACCAAGTAGCCCTCTTAGAGTGCCCTTAAGCATCACTTCAATGTAGCCACTAAAACCGTTTCTCTACCTGAGTTTTGGACACAATGAAAGCCATCAATGCTCCATGCTACCATTTCACATGCTACCATTCCCAATTTGCCCTTCACACGAGAGAGCACCACAACTCAGATTTGAGATGGGAAACAGTTAACAGTGTTCAAGGCAAAGGATTATTCAAAAAGCTTTTAAGCAGGCTAAGATTTCCATGTGAGAACCAGACTTATTTTTGAATCAGGTGTCAATTGATAGACCAAAGACCAATGACATCCAGTAGTTAATTTGTAATCTGGTATCAGTTCCACAAGTCTCCAACGGTTTTTTCTTTCAAAAGTTTTAAATAAGGTAATGACTTTTAATCTAAGTTTACCATTTCTAAAATACCATAATCTTTCACATTTATATTGTGCTATACCTACATTTTAAATGTGTTCATGAAGTTTGCTATCTCTCATGCATGACCTCTGGCCAACAGAAATTTCAATTATTACGGCCATGTTGCTGCAATTGCCCTCTTCTTGCCACCTTTCCATTAAAAAAGTTATTTGGAATGCTTAGTCCTTTTTTTTATTATTGGCAACAGATTACACACCAGAGTTATAGATGTCTGCAGTTCCAGACTTTTAATTAATTTCTTATTTTAATGAATGAGCTGGATATTTTTCTTTAAGTGCCAGCCGATGCTGAATGAATTAATATTTCATTGATTTATATTTAAATTAATCCTATTTTTAATTACTGTAAAATATGATAAAGGGGTATTCCTCATTCTCAGAAGCATACATTTTATGTTCTTCTAAAAACCAAAATAAATAAATACCCATTTATTCTGTGTGACAATATCTAATGTTTGTAAATGGGCAATACAGCAAAGCACATTTTTAAAGGTTCCCACTGTTCTAAAAAGAAAACGGTATTAAAAATGTAGTTTTAGAAAAAGGCAGCTAAGCATTTACCAAAAATTAAAGTATAGTCAGATTTGCATATTTACACAAAAGGTCTTATTTTCTTACAGAAAACAAATATAAGTAGTTGTTTTGCAAATACATTCTTAAACTTAATAGGTGAGAGTTGATTAGAAATTTTTATCCACAGCACTTATCCGCTGCAACAAAGAGATTAGCGTAAAACGTTTGATTTGTTAGATGAATATCAAATCTGAAATCTACTAAATTCTCAGATGGGTTCACATTTGATAGGGGATTCCATTTTGTAGACATTTCAGATTCAGTTACACCATCTGTGTTTTTCGAATTAGAGAAGTCCTGTGTCTAGAAAATAAGATGTTGGCTGGATCTAAAATGACTTGCTGTTCATTCTAGATCCAAATCAGGATTAAGAACCATCACTCTAAGCTAACAATTTCAACAAATCCACTTCAAAATAAAGTGTTACCATCCTGGCATGAAACTGAGAGAAGCAAGTATTTTAGGTCTAAAGGCCAGTATAATCAGTATAGGACAGGAACTGGCTTTTTTTTTCTTTACAAAAAATGTGTTTCCTGATTCACAAAACAATTATCAACACTTCCATTTTTCAGCCTCAAGTAACATGGATGGATTACAGAGTTATGTTGAATTAACTGCTGCCAAAAACCCAGTCAATATACATTCTGTTAATCCCCATGGATCCCCATTGGATGTAAAGTATGTGATTTGAAATGCTACCCAACAAATCTAAGTCTAAACAAAGAGTCAAACACCGGAGACTGGTGTTTCAACCAAAGCACAATGTTATCAAAGCATCTACATTTCATGGAAATGTATGTTTCAAAATCTTACGATACAAATCTATCAATATTCTTTATATTTGTTTACAAAAAAATAATATTCTTAAGGGACAACTAAAATTAAATTTCAGTTAGACACACTGGCAACAGTCATCGATGTGGATCTTGTTCCTAAGACAAGAGCAATGTCGGTGCATATTTTCAATAGTTTTATACGAAGGGCTGTCAAAAATAAATAAATAAATTTTAAAAAGAATAGCATAACCAGTCCTATTTTTTAGAAGGATGCCTTGTAGAAGTTACTGTCCACATGAACCAAGTTCACCCTGTCTTGTCCTTTCTTAATTTGTGTTGTTTACAAATCATTTTGTTAAAAATACTGTTAAGGGGTTTCCTGCCTAAAATATGTCCCTGTGCTTTAATGTAGGTTACAAATGACAATCCCTATGGCACTAGCAAAACTGGAGTAAAGGTTTCCCACTTCCTTTCAAAACCCCTTAATTAACACAAAATTTTGTGATTAGAACAGGTAAGGTTATCAAATGTTCTAGTAAAAATACTTATAATCCAGGCAGGCTGGTGTCATTGGAAGTTTACAATTTTATTTAACAGCAAGAAGACGATTAAAAGGCCAGCTTCACTCACGTAAGTCACAAACAAGCCATATGCAGCTTTTATATTAACAGTTTCATGCTTCTGATTAATTAATAGATAGGCATATCTCACTGTGTGGGCGTGTTTCACATAATTTGTCCATTTGTTTAAGCCACCCTTTTTCGATGACAACTAGAAGCATTTTATTCACTTATTTATTAAGATGATTTACAGTGGCAGGATTATTTACAGTAGTAGTACGCATGATTTATAAGCCATAATAATTTTAGAAGCTTATTTTATGCCATGCCTTCTAGTTATGTTTGCAATGTCCTTGCAGTGCAGTATTTGCATACACAACAGAAAGAAAAAAAATGTGCAGCATTTTTTTTTTGAATTTCTTAAGGTGTGCTCAGTTTAAGCTAAAATATTTACTTGTAACCGCTTGGTTATAGTTTTATTTGAAATTGTATCTGCATTTCACTGGGTAAAAGGTATAAGGAATGAGGGACTATATATATATATATATATATATATATATATATATATATATATATATATATATATATATATATATATATATATATATATATATATATATATATATAT
>JAVLVB010001260.1:801730-816267 GCA_032876305.1 Orestias chungarensis
AATATAGAGTCGCCCTTGCTACTCATACCTTAATAATTTATTGATTTCTGAGGTGTTATATCCATTCTAAAGTTAAACCCGACTGAGGGTCATTGGGGGGTGGGGTGCACAGAGTGAAAGGTAACATATACACAGACCAAAAATCAATACTCAAATAGAAACAAACAAACAATAACAAAAACAAACAAACAAAACAACGGACCCCAAAAACTACCTGCTACCAGATTGCTCCAGAAGCATCCATGGGAAACTGTGAAATGGCAATGAATTATACTTGTGGAGATACAATTAGTGGAAAGCAGAGCAAAGACAGCAATGTATGCAGCACAATCAAATAAATAAATATGAGGCAAGCTTGATGTTATCAATAAACAGAATCTCTATTTTGATCTCTATAGTGTGTGGTTGCGCGTGAGCATGCAGAAAATGTGATGTAGGTCTTACATAAATTATGCTCAGCCATGGGTATAGAGGGCCGCTGCCACCCCCCTCCAGCAGCCCAGAGTGAGCAGAGGGAGCACAAGGTCCAGGAGAAGGGACCACTCAAAAGCACAGAGATCAGACAGCCCATTGTAATACATCTCACACCACACACCCACCCAGAGGACCGCAGAGGTTGTCCTGGGTAGAGCCCCTGCAGCCGCGCAGTAGAGCCCCCAAGGTACCTGGAACCGCACCTTACCCGTCCCGCCAGCCCCTGGTCGCCCAAGAATGGGCCAGGACCAAACCCCTGAGCACCACCAGCGCCCAGCAGAGACCCCGCCCGACACCCGATAGGGACATGCGATCCCATAAAGCTAACCGGGGCAGACCGATACACATCCCCGTGCCCCCAGCACTGCAAACAGCCCCCCGACCCAACCAGCCTCACCCCCACCTCCACACTCCTTTGTGGAATCATCCGGACCTAACAGAGACCCCAGAGCACCCTGCCTAGGTCGGGAGCGATCCAGCACCATGCCGGCATGTCCAAGACAGCCCAAACCCCCCCACACACAGGCGAACCCCACAACCAGGCGCAGAAGGCCCGCAGGCTCCAGAGCCCCAGCTTAGCCCTCCACCCCTACCCGGGAAACTCAGCGACCCAACAAAAGACAGGCCCCACCCACCAACAGGTAGCAGCACCAACAACGGGTAACCAATGTAGACCCCCAGACTCGATACACAGGGCACCAACCAGGAGCAATCCAACAATACTGAAATGATGCACAGTACCATAGAGCATGCATATAATCATCAGGTGTGTTATCTGTGCACTGTGAGCAGATATTCGTATGCTTAAGACCCATCTTGAACATCCTTTGTCCTCTGTGATGTGTTCTGTGAGGTATCTTATATTGTATAAGTTGTAGATTTGGGTTTCTTAGGGTTCTAACGGTGTTACAGCATATTTGTGACCAGAAATTGTGATCTGATTCTAAAGATAAGTCAGTCTCCCATTTAAAAGATGGTAAAGAAATTGAATTGTCTATCTTAGATAATAGTTTGTATATTTTTGAGAGGTATTTTGGGGAGCAGATGTTTAATAATTCTGCTACCCAGCAAGAGAGTTGTAGATTCAGTTGCTTAACAATGTATTCCTCATTGATTACTGCCGTTAGAGGTTGGTATTCTAAGAATCTGTTGCTATTTATTCCATATAGTGTCATAAGTGTATACAATGAAATAGATTTATCATGTTGAGCTATGTGTTCCAGAGTCTTTATTCCATAGTTTTTCCATAATGTAAAGTGTAGCATTTTTTGTTTTGCAGGATGTCAGGGTTTTTCCAAATGGGGAGAACTTGATTATTATAAGATGCTTTTAAAGCACTTATGATATTTAATAAATAGTAAATCCCAGATTTCCAGAATATCACAGATTGTTTGTTCTATATCCGTCCATTCTTCATCTCGTGGGTTACTTTTAAACCAATGTGAGATGTATTGCAATCTATTAGATACAAAATACTGTAGTGCTGAAAGTTTGGTAAATCTAAACCACCACAATCTTTAACTTTTTGTAGAGTTTTAAAGCTGATTCTTGGTAACGAAGCAAAGTATGGCCTTGTGGGAATCATTGAAAATAAATAATTTACTTAAGACAATCATCTTTATGGTGGCTACTCTGCCCCAAGTGATATACGCAGGGGATTTCAACTTGTAAGATCCTCTTCTATTAGTTTTAAAAGTTTAATGTGATTTAGAATTGTCAGCTCTAAAAGCCTGGGCGAGATGTTTATTCCCAAGTATTATCTAATGTTTCCTGACTTCAGCATATTAGCTAATATAAACTGAGGTCCACGGACATAATTTTGTGGGGGTCCCCTCCACTTTTTACTGTCCAAAATCAATACACCCAAATTGTCAGCAGTAGGATAAGTTGATAAAAGTACAACTGTTTTTGCTGTTGTGAAGCCTTAGCTGACTGTTCCGTATCACAGTAATGTCTTATATTGCCAGTTATTGTTAATTAAGCGTTTTAACTTGCTAACTTAACTTGCTAGTTGTGTTGTAGCTGCAGCTAGCTCATTACAAGCTTGGTGGGTTAAGACTGGTCTGTCTGATTCAGTGTTTTAAAATTTCCACCACAACTTGCATTATAAACTGAAATAATTTTCAATTTTTTTTTTCGTGTGGGCTTCTACTAGCAGCTGCGCCAGCTGGTCCGCGTGGACGTGTTCGGCGCGGCTGGGCAGCCGCTGCGCCGCGGCAAGAGCGGCGGCATCGTGGCGTGCCTTCTGCGCTGCTACCTGCTGTACCTGCTGTTGGAGAACTCGCAGCACACGGACTCGGAGAAGCTGTGGAACGCGCTGCTGGGAGTGTGCGTGTGTGTGTGTGTGTGTGTCTGTGTGCGCGCGCGCGCATTTATATATATGTAAATAGTTATAGTATAGTAATACTATAGTAGTTGTAATCAAAAGTAGAAGTGGTTCTTTATTTTAAAGCTTGTTTTGCATTTTACATATTTTACAATAACTTGTTTGGTCATTTATTTTTGCACAATTTAGGTATTTTGTCATGTAATCTGATGTCACCGAGAAACGGTTTCAATTAAATGAATATTTTAATCAGTGAAATATAAATAACAGTTCTCAGACTACAAGCACAATCAACTAAGTTTGCATGAAAGAATAAATTATAATAACTATGTCTTCGACAAGAGTTAAGCATTCATCCCAGGTCTTCAATCAAAACATATACAATAACATATTTTCCTTTTTATACTAGGTTTTTTTATGTTATGAAACACTGTGGCCATACTCTCATGTTAGGTATGTAAACTTGTGGAGGTAAGTCAAAAAATTCGTTTTTGCACCAGAAGCCGTTCAAACTGACTTCCCGGGCTGAGATGTTTGGACCTATTCGGAGCTACATGATCCACGTGACCACCTATCGGCGAGTTCAAAGAGTTAAAAAATACTCGCTACACCCGCCTTTGGAATCAAAATTTTGTACATGCTGTGGACTGCAATTAACTGGAGGCGCTATAGATTTTTACCAGTTAATTGAGTAATTAGAAAGTTCTGATAAAATTTTCATTAGTGCAATAGTGTTAGAGAGACCCGACGATTCTGGAGGAAATGCAATACATCATCCGCATATAGACTTATCTTATGGTCAATATTTTGGGACTGAATGCTTTTTATATCTCAATAAATAGTGCAAACAGTGAAGGGGACAGTGGACACCCTTGTCTGGTAACTCTCTGTAGACTAAAGGTTGGAGAATGTTGATCATTGGTTCGTACGCAAGCATTTGGAGAGCTATACAGAATTCTCATCCAGTTTATAAACAATTATCCAAACCCAAATGTGTCTAATACATGATCGAATCCTTTTTCTGCATCTAATGAAACAATTGTGGCTTCCAGGTTATTGATAGTAGAATAATCGTTAATATTAATTAGTCTGCGCATATTAGTAGAAAACTGTCTTCCCTTTATGAAGCCTGTTTGATCTGGATAGATTAAAAGAGGTGTTGCTTTTTCCAGTCTTTAAGATTAATGTTATTAAGATTAAAGAAGAAATTCTTCAATTTTTATATCTGATGAATCATTGCTTGATAAATATAAGTCTTTGTAAAAATTCATAAAAACAGTTAATTGCATCAGAGTCATGGGTAACAGATCCTGTTTAGTCTGTGATAGACAGGGTCTTTAAGTAATGATATATTAAATCTCCAATTCTTACAGGGTGGTTTGATTTTGTTATTCATCAGAGTGATGCACACTGGCGCATGATCCCTGACAGTGAAGGTAGATTCTGCTTTCCTTCAGTAGAGCGCTGCTAACAAGATAATAATCTAATCTTGAGTATGACTGGTGTACAAATGAAAAAATGTGTAATCCTTAAGCGAGGGGTGCTGACAAGCGCCATGCATCGCAAAGACCAAAAACGTTCATGTATTGTTTCATAATTTTAGTGGACTGCCAGTTACACTGACTCCCTGTGTTACTAAGCCTGTCCACAGCTGGTCAAATACCATTTTGAGGTTCCCTCCTATAAGGAGTGTGTTATCTGAGTGATCAGATAGTGATTTGAAAACATAACCACATTTTTTAACCCTGACAGCAGGCTCCTATAGTACCTGTACTTTTTTTTTACCACCACCCTATCCACAGAAGGGATCAAAATAAACCGCATGTGCATGTGTTTTCCTGTCTTCTGGGATTTTGGGGACTCCCTGGGAGACAGAACATCTGATGACATTCCACTCATCTGAGCATGATGTGCCCTGCCTTAGCACTTAGCTAAGCTTGTGAGAGGGTTAAGGGGGTTTCACAACATATTTGATGCAGTTCCAATCTTTCTTAGACCTCCTCACAGCTCACGTCTGACTACAACATGCATCTGGAGAGAAAATTATCAGAAGCTATTTTGATGATTCATCTAATTCAAATGTTATCAAGTGGGAATGTTAAACTAAGTATCCAACAATAAATATGTACATTTATGTAAGCATATGTATTTGCAAATAAAATCCCACATTACCAGAATACGGCTAAGGGCCCTTTTTTGACATAAAACATGCAATATTTGATAAGCATTGTGCATACAGGTATACATTTTATGTCAATCGCTATAGGCTCAAAAATAGAACAGACTAATGTATTAACACCTTGCTGTTATCCGAATGTTATCTCTGTTTTTATTTCACCATTCATTCCTTTACAGTTTAGGATCAACTACCTAAGAGAAATTAGAAAATAACATGTTGGTAGATCCAGAGACGGCTGCTCTGCAGCTACCTTGCTGCAGAGCAGCAAGCAGGGCAAGAAACTTGTTCCTGGACCTAATAAATGTTTCATTTGAAGAAGTTCACTTCATGTCTTTGCATCAGTTCACACACCAGTGTTTTTCTCTAACACATACACAGTCCTCCAGCACAGACACAACTAGGCAAACAAGCTGTTAAAAAGACTGCAGTCGACAGGTAACCTTTTACTCCAGCCCACTTCTGTTGCACCAGCTGCTGTCGCTTTTAAGTCAGAGTTTTAGTTGGAGCCTGAGGCAAAACTTCAGGAGAAACTTGAACAGATCATTAGCTGTGTAATAGGAGACAATATGAGTATGGTCACTGAGGTAAGAAAAATTATGTTTTTTGACTGACTAAGCAACTACTACATATATAGTGTGGCTTTTTAGGTTACTCAGAGAATCTTTTGGGAATGTTCTTCCTGCTTTAGACTAATACAGTCTTTGAGGATATTTCTGTTACTGATTGTGTTTTACTTAAAATAGCAACTGTAAGCCTTACTTTACTGTAAAGTAGATAGCTAGATCCGTTTAGTTACTAATCACTGACAGCACTGTGAGCAATATATTTTTATGCTCTAAATTAGACGATCTTTAACCATCTAAAACTGGCTACAGTTGTTACGAACAGATGAAAGCTTAAAAAAAAGATTTGCTCAATGTTGGTTGATATATTTGTTAAGTTTATCTAGCATGATGACATCTCAAATACTCAGATTAAATGTTTAACCACGCATAAAGTGTATCTAACATGTTTACAAATTTTGTTTATTCAAAAGTAACTGGCTTTATTTTAATTTAAGATTTTACTCTTAGATTCAATATTTAGGTTGGAAAGATCCAAAAAACCTCTGCTTTTATTTAATGTAGGAGTAGATAAATCAGAATTATTTTGTACTAATGTCAGAATATAAAAACATTCCAAGGGCAGCATTCCAACTCTTTTTCAACCTAGCTCACCAAAATTTGAGACCATTTTTATTCACAACTACGTCGACAAACCAAAACAAAAATATATATATGATACAAAAAATAATTTTAAAAACTAGCTTTAGTATTTTATAGCACTGTTGCAGCAAGAAGCCATGAAGCCATTATAAAAGCAGGTGCAGCTCCATCAATTATAAGAATACATGCAGTTACTATTGTAAGAATCAGCTAGACTTTTCGAAAAGAAGATGAAAATATTAACCCCCTGAACAGCACACACTTTACATTAATATTACATTTATGTGAGATTATTTATTAATCGACTTATTCACAGATATTAGAACGTGTTGAAGTTATAAAATATTGTTGAAAGAATGAGGTCACATATGCTGCTCAGGCAAATGTGGCTATCCTTTAAATAACTGCTGCTAAATGAAATGTATGCATGTTCTGGTCAAACAAATTATTATATTCATCCATTGACTATAGCTGGTTAAAAATTTCTCAAAACAATTAAACATGCCAAATTTGTTTTCTACTGGACACAAAAAAGGTTGGATAAGTGTTTTTACTCTCGTTGTGCTATCATAAACAGCGGTGTGAGGGTTTTCTTCTTTGAAAACAATTAGGTGACGAACTAAAAGAGAGTAAAGAAAAAGAAAATGTTGTAGAAGTTTATTCATACTGACCTAGACATTATAAATCATGTCTCAGAGTCACTATGGTAGGATAAGACATGTGTCACTTGACATGTTTTTTTTTGTTTGTTTTTTTCCCCCCAGGCCAGTTGACTTGACACTGTTCTACATCTGTTCCATTTCAGTGGAGGTGCTTTAAAGAAAGAGTCAGTCAACATCAGTCCATCCCACTTTGACCAAACGGTCTCCTTTCAATCGTTATTACTGTGTCCTACACCATTGCTTGGTTATGGGAAAAAATTGTGGCAGGCAAAATGTGACATTTGAGCAAAATTGACAAACATTACTCAGGTTGACCAGACTGAAAACAGAACAGAAAGAAAAACATATTATCCGAAGTTGCAGCATTCCTAACTTCTTCTGATAATGATACCTTTCATAATTACCATCCAGTCCTGTTGGATCTGTATGAATATCAGTCACGCCACCATGTTTTATCAAGACAACCTAAATGGTTTCAAACTATTTCCAAACAAAATGAAACAGACCTAAGATGCAAAAAATATTATAGCTACACCAATATCTCTTAAGGTAGCTTAAGGATATAGCATTAAGTTATTTTTTCAGTACTATAAGGTCTAAAGCTGTTTAGGTTTCATTTAGTGTTAGTCCTTTGTTCCTATTTTGCTTTTTAAAGCTTACTTTAATTAGTACGTCTGGTTACTTTTTTAGGGCACATGGTCGTAGCATTTCCTTCTCTTTTCAATCAAGTTTAAGTATGTTTGTCATATTTTGTCTTTGCATTTTTGGTGTTAAGATGTGTTATAGTGACAATTCTGTTCAGTTCTGATTTCTGGCCTACTCCTACCACTAATCTCCGCTTGGTCATCGGTATAAATTTTTCCTTCAAGTAATCATGTTCCCTTCACACTTTTGTCACCTTGCAGTCATTTCTTGTTCCAACTGTTCTCACCCAATGTTTTTTTTAGAGTGCTGTTTTGTTCCCAAAAAAGCAGTTGGTCAATGGGCCCTATTGCTTTCTAGATCGTAGCCTCATTATTTCCTCTTTCCCGTTTTTTGCTCTTCCTCGATTACTAGCAGATTTCGCAAGATTGTGTTTTTCCAGGGACAAGAAATATCCATTATAGCAGCTGATAGTGTTGACGATTTGCACAGAAAAGGATGGCAATATCACTTTTTATGTTGATCTTTTGCATTGTAGTATTCTATACTTTCTGGTGCCCAAAAAACTCTAAAATAACTCAAAGGTTCAACCGGTGCTAATTCTGTAGCTGCAGACTATTAATTAAAGCAAAAAGCATTTGATAAGCCTTTAGAGCAAGAACATTGCTGAAATTTTTTTTTAATGAAAACTGATACATTTTGTTAAACATTTTTGGAGTAAATACTGATAACAGCAGTGTTATGCCTTTAGACTCATACCTGCTCATGCACAGGAATCCATCACATAACTGGCTATTTAGTTCTTGTGTTCCAATGTCCTAATCAATATTTTTTGTATATTTTTTTATGGACATGTACAAAAAGTTCCCACAAATCTATTAAAGTTTACCCCCCCTCCCAATAGCTCAAAAAGATAGTTTTCACTTGGTTTAAATAAATATAGTACTCATTACCATGACATTATGGAAGGCAGCACTTTAAACTTTTGTCAAGGGAGATTTAGATCTCTCTGAAATAAAAACACTTATGATTTTCACATGCTTGAAAAAAGAAGGAGTCTTTTTGCAAGGATGTATGGACTGTTAGATCTCAAAATTGCACTTATAGCCATTGAAGCGAGCATTATTTTCATTGTTGTCTCATCCCAAATGACAGAGAGTCATTTGGGCTTTCTCCATCTCAATGTTATGTGTTGGTCTCCAGGGAGGCAGAATTTCATTACCGCCAAGGCCCAGTTTAACGTGTTTGGAATTACTTGCATCGATAAATCTGGCCTTGGTAGCTGACAGTACTTTCTCCCACACAAATTGAAGGGTAGTCTATAGTGTTAAAACCCATCTGATAATGAGGGTAGCACTCATTTAAAAATAAAACATATGAAAAAAATGTTACAACTTACATTACATTGAATCAACTTAAATTAATAAACAGAGTTTTTACAAATGATTTTGAGGCAAAGCTCTGTTACCACTTCTGAGGAGTGGTGAGGGGCTGTCATTTTTGCATTCCCATGCATCAGCAGCTCCATTAAGCCTCAGAAACAGTCTCACTGGGAAAAACAACTTGGGACAGCATGCCTTATCATGGATACAACTCTGCACAGGAGTCCTTATGCCGTTTTCACAACATTATGCAAGAAGAAATTTTCTTTTCAGGATAATTTCCCTGCTGGAAAGTGAAAGAGGTGGGACAGAGTACATACGACAGGTGCTCCACTTCTCACCTATGCCATAAACACAAAATGTTTTAAGCTGCACAGATAGAAACTGAATGTTAAAAAAACACAATTACATTAAGATTGTAGCTGACATCGGTAGTTGATGTTACATGCTAGAAACAATTTCAGTAATAGGGAAGAAAAATAAAAGCACAAAGTCTTTACTCTCTGCTTTTACTCTTTAAATAATTATACAACCTGTAGGTGCTGACTAAACTCATTGCCTCTCATATTACAGCCTCTGTGTATGTTTCAATGCAAATATTAACACTATGTCTTGAAACTGTAGTTCAGCAGTGTCTTTCAAAAAACATTTCTTGCCTTACAGTTTATTCACAATTTCTTCCAGGTTCATTAACGTCTATCTTATCTTATCTTATTCTAAAATATATGTATATTATCCAGACAAAGATTTCAACAAAGCGATATCCAACAAAGGCAAATTGTGTAATTATATATATATATATATATATATATATATATATATATATATATATATATATATATATATATATATATATATATATATATATATATATATATATATATATATATATATATATATATATATATATATATATATATATCTTTGCTACAACTATTGAAAATGCATACTTCAATCATTAGTCTCCAAGTAAGTAGTGATCTGATTTTCAAACAGAAAAAATAACTTTGGGATTTTCCATAAAAAAATAAAAAAATAAAAAACAAGAAAAGAAAGCATTGCTATTTACCCATCTTTCCTGGTCAGACATTTTCTATGTTGATTTTTAGCAACAAAAGTTGAAGGAATTTGTTTGTCCTTGTCTATTTCTGAGTAAGAAAAGATAGTTATATGTGGCTCCATTCCCTATAAAATTGAAATTGAAGAAAAGAAATACATTGTAGCATATGGAAAATACTTTGCATTATGAAACACATTTCACATTTTTAAAGATAAATATGTTTATGTGGAAAAAATTGAACAGTTTAATATGCCATGCTCCTCTTCATGTCTCGCTACTGTTACATAAAAGATGCTGGTGCCACAAAAAAATAAAATTTAAATAAAAATTGGATCCCTGCTTGCGTTTTTACTGGACAGATAAATATGTGAACTGGGCTCCGGGACCACAAATAGCACCAGGCCACACTTTGATCACCAGTGATGTAGATTATCTAAGATAATACCATCTATTATCCCTTCTGAGCCTCCATGTTGCATGTAAATAATTGGTTGTCTATATCTACCTTAACACGGCATGAACCGTGTTATACTTTATTTTTGCAGGTTAACAGCAGCAAACATGCATACATTTTTAATGCTACCATTTGGAAAGAGAATGGAACTATGACTGTGTGAGGGCAAGTAAATGCGTTGGCTCAGTTTCAAAGATGCCAGTGGTCATTGATTAACAGTGCAGAGGGGATAATCCGTAAAGATCATGATAAACCTACCATAACTTTTACTTTAAGGCTCTGAGAGAAAAGCCAGAATAAGTGAAAGAGGTATATACAAAACCATCATACATTTATTGCCACTAAAAATGGCAACAATTATCACATTAGGTATACATGATAAAACTGTGTTTAAAAACTTTTGCTTAGAATTGTACATGAAGTGTGTTTCTTTAAAAATTACAACACCAAATAAAAGTACATACAAGATGAAATTAAGCATTCAGAGCATTAAATGAAATGTGGGGAGCCAATTGGGCTAGATTTTAAACCTATTAGAGTTTGTTTTGCTTGTTTCAAGAAGGAAAAGTGATAAATAGGAAGCCACTCCTCAGTATGTGACAGCCCATCTAAAGTATGCCAAAAGTCACACAAAAAACAACAAACCATGTATTGTGAGATTTAAATTTCAAATCAAGTTGCATCAAATCCCACCATTTGCATAAATTTTAATGCTTCTCAAATTCCTCTTCACATACATTGGCTTTGTCCCACATTTCGTTTGTATGGGTGTGATCCCCCTATCTCTGGGGTGTCCAAACCTAGTCCTTGAGATATACTGTTCTGCAGATTATAAATGCATCCCTGCTTGTACACGGCTCAATGAAATCACTGCATTACCCCTACAGCATACCATCAAGTTTGGCAACGGACTGGTAATAAGCTAGTCATTTAATTTAGGCTGTTTTTTTTTTACATTGGGATGACTCGGATTGGCAAACCTAAACCCTTCAAAAACTATGGTGACATTTTGAGCTCAAAGTTTCTGAATATCCGAATATATGTTGGCACCACTGAAGGTTTCAAATACCTGAAGCTTATTCATAGTGTGTCCATTTTATCAGGAGATGAAGCATCCACACTTAATCTGAGCATTCTGCACAGTCTCCAAAAAGCTTAAGTATAGATCTTTACAGAGATCCCCATTCATTAAAGTGTCTCTTCTGGGCAGCAGATGTGTTTCCAGACCTCACTTAGCCAGCCACCGAGAGTTGATCAATGGAAGGGAGGAAAGGCACCACTGAGCTGATGGAGATACCTGCCACTGTTGTGGCTTTGGCTGATCCATTACTGACAAATACTCTCTCTGGGACATGAATCTCCTCCAGGTCCTTCCAACTTAGCCTGAGCAGACATGAGAAAAACCTGAGAAAAAAAAGATACCTGAAGTACAAAGAAGTACACAGAATTAAGAAACCCCAATCAAGCCGTGCTTCATCCAAAATTCCAAGATTGTAATATTTTTTGCTGTTAAAAATAGAGAGAGAATAGAAACTTGGAATCACTCAGGTTCTCTTGAAATGCTGTACAAAAATGTGCATATTACAGAAACATTTTATTATTAATATGTATGTGGTTAAAAATAAAAAAATGGAAACACACACAGAAAATTCCAGTAATCAATGTCAGAACTATGGAAGCCTGAAATCCTCATCGTCTAGTTTTCATGATCACTAAACATTGTTTTATTTCATGGATAGAATGCAAATATTTCTTCTAAATAAAAAGAAACAAATAATAAAAGAAAGATATTAAGCAAAGTGTCTACGCAAATACCCATGCACTTTGCAACACTGCTCTGTGCTCAGCCTTTCAAATTTCATATGAACTTTATAGCAGATAAACTGTATGGTTCCTCATTTCAGATATGTTGAGTAGGTCATTCAGTGTAGACATATTAAGAGAACACTGATGACCGCCAGTGATGGTCTAGCAGGGCTATATCCCCTACGGGAAGCCATGTATTATTTTGTTTTTTACTTTGATCAACCAGGATTTTTCCATCTGTTCTGCCACCGGCTGAGTGTGGTACTTCCTTCGACTCAATTCATCAGAAAGGCCTGCCTCAAATTAGAAACAAAAAGTAGAAGACAACTCTACTGGAAATTGAACGTCCAGTCGTGTTAAAGCTGATGGATAAAATAGACAGTTTTTCTTAAAAAAAAAGGCATGGACTCATATGGGAAACCTCTATAGCTGACAGCTACACCTATTTCGTGCAGGGATGCTGTCAGTAAAGCGTGCTACTGGCAGCCCCCATTGACAAATCTGACTAATAGCATATTAAGAAGAGCTGAGTTAAAAAAAAACATTGTATCTTGTTATCACAAAAATAATTGTTTTATGATGCTGATTAGCACTTTTTTAAATAATGTGTTGAAAGTCAAGTTTTATTTAAGAGCCAAGGACTCATTTTATATTCTATAGACAATATGATCCACACTTTTGCTTAACATTACATCATGACAGCCTCTGAAGTTATTGTTAATTTTTCTGCTACACATCCATGATGCAATTCTCCATTTCCACCACATCCTATGTGTGAACTGGATTGATCTGCGTAGATGCTACTAAAATACATGCTCAAGAACTGTGACATTATCTGAGCTTTGTTACATGGTACATTGTCCGTCTAAAAGTTGACATCGAAAGATGGCTACACTGAGATCATGAAGAGATAAACATAGTTAGCACATAGCTCAGGTGTGGTGTGGAGTTTAAACGTTGTTTAGGTAATGTTACCCAAACCATGCCAAGATTAGGTTATATTACCCAAACCTTACACCACACATGAAAATTTGAACAACACACACAAGGAAATGATGGATCCATGCACACATGTTAGATCAGGCAACAGTTTTGCAACATACAAAATGTATTATGAAACTTTATATGGTAAATACAATCTGAGACAAACACTTCAGTGCACACTTCAGATCCGATCCATATTCTTCTTCAAATTAAAATGCAAGGAATTTATTGCCACGTGCACAACAGAGAAACACGTTTCCTTTTATGATGAAATTCTTCCTTTGCTTCTCGCCAAGTATGCCATAGATAAAGAAAAATTGAAAAATTGAAAAAAATTGAAAAAAAGATAAAAATTTACATCAAGTAGCAATATATATATATGATTACAGCAGTATAATAGCCATTAAGTTTGATGTTTGAATGTTACCCCATTGTTTACTTACTGCACTGATTTATCCTGCATTAGTATTTAAAATAGTAAATGTTTTAGCTTACAGGTTTTTATTGTATTTAAGCACCGTGGGTCCAAAAAGACTGTAAATTCATCTGTGTTGTATGCTAACATGAAGCACATTTGACAATAAATTTGACTTTAGTTAAAATCTGTTTAAAAAAAATTATTTAAAGAAAATGTCAGGTGAGACCAAACTAGAATTTTCTGATGAAAAGTCTATTCACCATGTTTGGAGTGATAAGACCAACATCATTTTAAATCTGATGGCCTTGCTGTCGCTATTTTCGGAGGCATCACTCAGCTCCTGTACACAACGCCACCTTGTTTAATCTGGACAACCCATAATTATATTCAAAATAATCTAAGATACGGCCAAGGGGTTAACCTGGGATTGGAGACTCCCCAACATTCTCAGCACCACTAGCCTATTTCTAGAGAATGTCATCCTGGAAATCATTCCGAGACTACCCCACTGAAAAGCAAGAAGCAATTAGTCGATCCAATTTACCCTGACCAGATAAAGCCAGAGTTGTAGGATATCAGCAGAGTGTCACTATTACAGCATGCATCACCAGTATTGTCTAAAAGAGATGATGAAAGAAGCTCTTTCAGATCAGTAGAAACAAAGACACGAACAAAAGATAAGACGAACAAAATACTAATGTTTTTTATACAACTAAAATCAAATATTTATATTCAAATTTAGATACACTTTATTGAAATAACTTTTTCTTCAAGTACTTAAAATGTTTCAGTGTTTGGTTGAATTGTTTATAAACTGTATAACTTGAATCAAATATCTTTCCCTACGGGAAGCCATGTATTAATTTGTTTTTTAGTTTGATCAACCAGGATTTTTCCATCTGTTCTGCCACTGGCTGAGTGTGGTACTTCCTTCGACTCAATTCA
>JAVLVB010001260.1:825287-839872 GCA_032876305.1 Orestias chungarensis
CTATATATATATATATATATATATATATATATATATATATATATATATATATATATATATATATATATATATATATATATATATGTTAGTAATATATATATATATATATATATATATATATATATACTACTAACATTAAGAACTCTTAACACATACCTTACCCCCTCCAAACTATACGGGTTTAATGATACATTTCCTCAATTTTTAGATGTAGCCTTGTTGAAGGCACCACTCCTTATTCTACGTGGCAATGTATCAAAGTACAGGATTTTCGGCAAAATGTCTGTAACACAATATCACAAATGTATACCATTGATTTCCCTATGGACCCTGAGATATGCCTCTTGGGTAATTTTACGAACTCTAACCTTCCTCATACTGACTCCATTAACCTTACTGAAATCTTATTGGCTATTGCCAGTCCCAATTAAAATGTGGTTATCCGAAGTGAATGGCTGCATATCTTTGGAGAGGGTCACCTATTCACTGAATCTTTCAGATAGTTTCAATAGAATATGGCAGCCTTTTTTTTTACTTACATGGAATCTTCCTCCCCACATGACTTCGTAATCTCAAAAAAATAAATAAAATAACCCAAAAACAATCTATATCATCCCCTTGAGTATGACTGGAGTTGACAATGATGCGTCTCTTACCTTGTCTTTTTTTTCCTTTTGCATTTTGTTAATATCAATCGGCTTGTAACTTTTTTACTGCGAGGTATTGTGGTAATAATGTGATGATTATATTTTTTGTATGCTTATCAATTTCTCCTTTCCTGTATGTTCATTTTGTTTGTTTTGTATAAATTTGAAAAACATTGAACATAAAATATACAAAGAAAATAAAAAATGTGATCTACTTTAAATTCAAAATATCAAAAGATTTGCTCTTTATTTTCCTTTTGCTATTTATTGTTGCATAGCAAGAAAACAGCTTTAGAGATGCAAAGAGGTTTACAATAAAAAAACTAAACAAAAGAAATTAAAAAAAATGCTGCAACACTGCAACTTATTTTTCTTAGTAGCTCAGTAATCTGCTGGGCTTTAGACCAAATCCCATATTCTAATTAATACATTTGTTGCAGCAGCTTTCTAGCTGTTGTGGTTCAGTAACAGCATTGCTAGTGAGACTGTTTGGCCTGATTGCTGAATTGACCAGCGTCATTGATTTGGAGATTGGGAAAACAGAACGACATAACCAAGTTTCGCTTGCCATGGGTAAGCCTTGCAAAACAAATTCCTCTCCCTCCTTTTTTTTTTTTATGGACACATGCACATTTTGGCAGCCAGAGGTGCCTGGATATGCATATATAAAACGTTCAGCAAACATAACATGCCACACTGATCTCCTATTTGCCATCCAAGCAGAGGAGATGAGGCTACCCTACAGATCCCAAATGTGGATAAGTATTTTTTTTTTATCTGCCCTCAACATTTAGCCTATCGGGATCATTATCCATTTCAGCATGTTGTCACTTGTGCTCTTTCCTCCTACTTAATTTTGTTTTCTCACACTGTGCATATTATTTTCTTTTATTGTGCTCCGTGTGCATCTTTCCAATCTCCGACTTCATTAGAAAAAAAATAAAGGTTTTTCTTGGCTTCAAAGTGCGCTGTTGACTGCTTGGCTGGTTTGGCACAATGTTGAGCCTTCCAACAGGTAAACATGCTTTGTCTGCAGTATAAATTCTCACTCTCGCTCACACAAAAGTCTCTGTCACTTTCCAGGCTAAACTAGAGAAACACTTTCCATCTGCAGCAAGTTCTCTTTTTACAAAACATACTTATCCGTGTTAAGTCTGTACCATGTTTGCAAAAGTGTTCATATCCTCTGAAGGTTTCAGGCCCATGGTTGAACAAAGAAGTAAGCTATAAGGAGTCACATCTGGAAACAGATGGAAGACAATACTGCGGTCAGATGGGATCAAATTCAAAAGTTTTAGCCAACCTGCAAAATAGTACATCAAAATTGATGTGAAGATGGCTGGAGGTGAACACACAACTGGGTAACTTGTTTAAAGCAACATTAAGTAACTTCCAACCCTCATAATGATTTTCATAACTATTGTGATTATACGTTGACATATAGCTCGTTGATATCGCTTTAACTGGCACTAAGCAACTTTGAGGAGGGTGGCAGGAACGCTGCAACACAAAACAACTACGAATGTGCCAACTGCTTTAAGGCATACGTCACTTCCCCCCCGTTTCTAATTTTAAACATCACCATATGGCATTGTTTCACAATTACATTCATTACCTCATGGCTATTCATCCTTCACACAGCCACTGGAAACAGAAATGTATTTCAATCCAACTGCCGGCGACCGGGAGATCAGCATTCTGCACGCTAAGCGCTGGTCCTCATGGGAAATGCCAGCAAAACACTACCGCTTTTGCCCACAGTGGCACCACAATTGACCAAAACTTAAACTTCCCTAGTGCTGGTTTAAGGCTGAAAAAGGTAAGCCTCCACCCTTACCAACTGGTTTCACTGGGAGGGCTTAGGGCACACTATCTTTAAGTGTTGAGTATTATTCTAGACTTAAATCCAAATAAGATGTTGTGGGAAATAATTACAAAACATTTTTTCGATCAAATCTAGCTGATGATAAAAATGCTCAAAATGCTTGCACCTGTAAATACAGTTAATAAGAGATTCTACAGACTTGGGTAGTCTCCAATTAACATATATTCAGGTTGTTGGCTATAGCGCAACAAAATGTGAAAAAAGTTCTGGACGTCTCGCTAGGATTGTGTTGAAAGCTGCGAGAGACAATGCGTGCATCTTCCCTGACTTTTATCTTCCTTTGAGTTTGTTAGAACTTCCTGTACACGTGCGTTTCTGCGTCGTGCTATAGAAACGAACATCCTTGGTGGATATTTTTGTGTGTGAGTGTGTGTGGGTCTGTGTCACTTTGTCTGCACGGGGTGCATTATTGGACGCAGTAGACCGGACACCGCCAAAGGCGTACACTGAGCGGTCACGCGGCGTGACAGAGAAGAGAGCAGACTCGCTGTCAGAAGAGCTTTTTAACACACTGCTGCTCCCCATTCAGGGACACTTCATGAGCATTTGACTGCGAAAGGACTCTGCAAAGGGATGATAAACACAGTTCTCCAAAAACACCCGCAGAGAGACCACTGAAGCCCCAAAGGCTCGCTACCTGAAAACACATCACTAATACCTTTGATCTATCCAAAGAGATGTGCAAAGAGGAAAAAGAATGAAAAAAAACCCAGCTTGGATCCTCCAGTTGCTTTTTTTAATGAATGCCTACAAAGTTGCTGTTTTGGATGGGTGAATAGGGTTAAGGTTGGCGGACAAAAAAATTTGTTTTTTTTTCTTATTTTTTTATAAAGTTGTTTATTTTTTTTATGTTGGGGTAAGTTTACCAAAATAATATTTTTCTCCATTATATCATGCTGCACTGAGAAGGATATGGTTTGGTTTTTATCTGTAATTATTTGTGTTTCTTGGACCACTGACCTCATTTCAGCAATAAATTGAGATGTACAATAAATAACTTGAGGGCAATTTCCGTACATGTCAGATCTGTGTTGAGCTCACGCAGCTGCTTTTGATCAGCTACCGTACAGCACTAGCTGTAAAAAGCAGTACTACATATTTTATGAGAGGTGCTTCTGACAACAAAAAAATAGTGATTTTGTTTTTTCAAAACCAAAATCAAAAATGTATTATATATAAAAACAGGGACCACAATGTATTAAAGAAAACCTGCAATTGTGATTTCGTTGTTCGTTCTTGTTGGCTAATGAATGTTTATGATAACCAAAATTTCCTGTCCCCTTCTCATTCAAGCCAATCTCCCAACACATTCTGTGTACAGTGGTCAATAAAGTCTATGTCAGCTGTACATCTGTAATATTATTACTAAAATGGTTTGAAAAGTGATGGAAAGAACCAATGACCCGAAGAATAAGCATTCACAGATTGTCACTGACAACAGTATGGCTAATTCAGACAGTTAAATTTGAAACAAACATGAGAAGTGAACAATCTGCAACAGGCTATTTTCTCACCTGATAAACAACTCATGGAACATATTTTTTTATGCTCTTTTATTTTTTTCTTACTTTTCGGTTAACAGCTTCAATTAAAAACACAAGTGCTCACTTTACAAGGTAGTAAAACCACAACAGGTTCACACTCGAAACCAGAGCAATTAGTTGGGTGCCTTTTCTTAACTATATAATATATAATAATTTTTTGTTTTAGTTCAGAATGTTTGGTAAATATTGTGAGAAAGGTTCAATAATAGTGAAATCCCTCTTGTAGTTATTTAACATTCATTTTGTCAGATTGTAATTCTCTATCAAACCAAAATAATAAGATTGACTTCCTGATAGAGAATATTTATTGTTTGTTTTGCATAAGTCCCTTGAGCTTACATTTGTTTGGAATCTTTCCCCACGTTATTGAACTAAACTAAATCTGATTGCTATTTCATATACTTTGGGGATGGTCGCCACACTGAGACATGCAGTAATGAATTTCATTTTATTTTTATCTACTTTAAATTGCAACATCTACAGAGTTTTTTAAAAATATATATATAGAACAGATTTCTGAGTTTAGACATTAGAAAATAATTTCTTAAACATTGACTCCATTCCTCCCAGACATACTCTTTTCTTAGTGTTTTCTTATTTATGCACACTCACGGTCAGATGCCTAAAAGTGTAATTAAACTTCAACAGCTTTACTACCAGAGGAGGGTTGTTTGGCCTATTCCTGTATTCTCATAATAACGCACTTAAACTCTGTTTACTTATTTTTGCAGAGTTTTAATGTTAACTAAACCTATAGGCGCAGAACTTTGAACTGAGCTCAAATGATGCATGAAGCTAAAGGAGGGAGCGGTTTTCACTCAGCACATTAGCAAACACGCACTCCCATTTGCACATGCACATATTTACTGTCCGGAAGTGACAAGCCTTAGAGTGCTTTGACAAATTACCTTTTCACTCTACTGCTGTGCTTTTCGTTTCTCCTTTCTGGCTTCAGTCTCACTTCTTGCTTTGGCTCCCATATACCCCTGGGCCTCATGAGGCACAGCAGAGGTCACAATCACGTCGACTCTGTGTTTAAAAACCAAATGCACCTGTGTGTCAAAGGGCAGAACTGTCTAAAAACAGCCAGTCCAAGAATTTAAAACAGGGAATTAGCCAGCGGCTGCCACAAAGGGAATAAAAAAAGCTGATCAAAGTGTGTGAAACTATTCAATAACGCATGCAAAACTGAGTTGTAATATAAAATCTCCTCCAAATCAGACACATGCGACTTTTTGATGAACCTACAAAACATACACTGTAGGCTAGTTTTGGCAGCCAGTATGAAAATTACACCCAATTAGCGGTCACAGAACAAAGTACAGTCAACCCTGAATTATCTAACATGGCCGGAGGAGAAAGGGATGAATTTCAATGACAACATCGTTTTGCTCCTTGGGGAATCTTTGGCATTGGGAGGCAGCAGTGACTCAAATGTATCCTGGCTGAGGCGAAGGCTTTGAATGGCACCGTTACCAACATTCACAGTAAATCTCAGAAAGGCTCTGAAGTTCTGAGAGGCTGAGGGGATGAAGATTGACACAGCTTTGGAGCCTGTCCCTGGGGTTCACTGTTGAAGCAGGGAAGGCCTCTCGTCGGACGAGGTAGCTGCTTTGTCTGGTTAGCCAAAGACCCTAAAGAATGTCCTGAATTCAGAGGAACAAAGCCACCAGTACTCATTGAATCCGATGGAGGGGAAGACAAATGCTTGTGGATGGGAGGAGACTGCAGCATACGACGACGAGGCGACCGAGCGTATCTGGGAGATTCAGAGTTCTGCTCTGTCACAGCTGGAGCCTTCCTACCGAGCTGCGAAGCTGACTGAGGTTCTGAAGCTGGACCATCTACGCCAGTTATTCCCCGTGGAGCGCTGGAGCGGGGACAGCGTAGGCTGGTCCTGGGCAGATGACTCAGCTTGTCCGAACCACCTGCTCCTGACACATCTACTTTAGCAGCTTCAAGGGGACGGTCATTATCTTTGAAAGTTGCTTCCTCTGATCTGCTCCACGTGAGCTTACTGTGGCCCTCGGTGGGGGGAATTTTTATTAGTCTTTCCTGGTGTGGCTGCTCGTTGAGATAGGGGTTGAAAGACTGTAGCATTGGAGGCTGTGAAAAAGAAAAAAAAAATATATATAAATATATATTAAAAAAAAATATATATATATATGTAAATAAATAAACCAAAAAATATATATATATATATTAAGACTACAAATAGAAATTGTTTTGTGTGCTTTTGATCCCCATGGTAACCATGCTGCTAAACACTTTGCTGCAGTGAATGATTTTTATTTATTTTTTTGCCAAATGCACACAGGTATTCTGCTTTTTCCCACTTGTTTGTTTACTCTTCAAAATGAAGGGTGGTTTCATCCACGTGCTATGAACGATTATAAATATGGGCAAAGCAAAAACACAAAGGAAGTACAAAAAAAAAAAAATCTATGTGGGAGTCTCTTGTTGATTCATTTGTAGTCATTTTAAAAATGAAACCACAAAGCCTGCAGAATATGTGGTGTTGTGGAACTACCTGACAGTGAAACCAGGGATATCTTAGAGAAAGACAAGGCAGATACATTACAATCATAATACAGTATATATCTTTTTTAGAAACTTGCAGTTTTTAAGAGAAGCTATTTGTCCAAACCAGAAACAGTTTTGCGGTAATACCTCCTTTCCTTATTCATTTGAATTACCTCTTCACAATCTCGTCTTTATAGAATTGCTTCTACAAGAGCCTTTTTACACAAAAAACCTTCAGAAAATGGATCCAAGGTTCATCTTATCCATCCTCCAAGGTCCAGAGTCCTGCAAGTTCTGGATACATCTCCTCTTTAACACACTAAAAACAACCAATTAGGTCATTAGCAGTGCTTGATTTCATACTGAGAAGGTATTTCAGCTATTTGATTCAGATGTGACGGACCAGGGACTCATCTTAAAGTTGCAGGAAACTGGACTCTGGATTTAAAGACCCCTGACAAAACACCTACACAAATGATAAAAGCAACAAAAAAAAGTTGTAGGTTGTAAAAAATTAATAATGCACATCAAACCTAAACACACCACCCCCATTTTTAAACCTTCCGGTGCCAACATCATGCTGTGGGATAATCATTATTATTATTGTTTTTTTGTCAGGTGAGTTCAGTTGTAGTTGCAGCGTAGGGTTGTATTTTTCCTCAGGAAAATCCTGCCACAATTTTTTGATTTTTTTATATTGAAAGGACGCCAAATTGCAGTCTTACGTTTTATTGCTTGATTAATTACTGTATCCACTGTGATGAGCACACACTTTACTCCTTCATTTATCAACACGAAATCCTCAATACTCAAGTCATTTTGCATGAAATCATATGTAGACACGCCACTGAACCCTTGTTTAAATGCAAAGACCAAGCAAAAGATCTATCTATCCAAGCAGTTTTTTTTTTGCAATAACAACACAAACTTATAGCAATTAAGATTGTAGTTGACTGCATATTATGCCACCATTTATTTTACAGAAATGTAAACAAAAAAATGATGGTTTTCCAATTTTTTTTTTTTCTCTTAAACGCCCCCCAGAAGAATCTATTGTGTGCAATTGTAATGTGTGAAAATAAAAAAGGCTGAAAAAGGTAAGCCTCCACCCTTACCACCTTGTTTTTTTAACACCCACTTCAGATTTCTTTATAAAGACCTCTGTGAGAACCCAGCACCTAAAATGGTCAAATTATGCATTTCCTTATATGTACCCAAGTTCATATTCTAATAGCCCACATCAATAACAATGCCTTCTGCTGCTTCTAACATGAGCTATTTGGTTTTATAAAATTGTGTAAACTATTGATGGCTGTCAAGATTTCACCTCTGGACATCTGCGCATGTGGTCTTTTGGGATTTCTGTGCCTTGGCAGCACCTACAGTATTCAACCCACCTGGAACCATGTAATGCTACTAATGAGCCTGAATCCTGTTTTAGCACAGCTATTCTCTGAGAGGAAGGTAAGAGGATCTCAAAGGATGCACACATAGCTGCAGAGGTCAAATTTGCTGAGTATATTTTCTACCAATGGTCAGTTTGTGCTGTACGCTGGGCTATTTTTTTGGCACCACAGCTCCATCTTCTGGTCCCCTGCCCCACTGCATTTTATTTTTGGACCAATCCTACTAATTGAAACGGTTGTTTTCTTGTCAAACACTGACAACTAAAGCTTTCTTGTGAATAAATGCTTGAGGTGCATCTTACATAAGAGCCTATTATTTTGCCATTCCACTATGTTATTAGTTTGTTTTTCATATTCAGTGTCAGAGAGAAAGAACTCCTTAATGGCTCTTATAATTGAATAAACAAATCACAATTTACAGGAGATGTCATTACGTACCTTTGTTAAACGTGACACAATAATCATCAACTCTGGATAAAATATCCCATTTCATACTAATTTTTTAAATTCCCATTAAGATTATTAAAGTATTTTTGTTTTTAACTGAATTTGATTTAAACTGAATATTTTGATCTGGTCTGGGTTCACACTGAGAATTTCTAATTGCAGACATTATTCTACATTTCAGTTCGAGTTCATAACATATCCAGACTGAAAGGTCTGAAATGCAAGTATGTCAGTAACCTGGCAGCTTTAATTGTAAGGCCTGTCATTAGCCCACACAGTACAGCATATATATATCCTCTCCTAACTGGCGGAAGACAGTGTGTGCGATTGCGACATGACATGTCTAAAAGCCTATAGCCAGTAATTATCTGCACCTACAGCTGTGGACTAAGATACTAATAATTTCCCTCCGAGTTTTTTGATGCAGTGTCAAGCAGGTAAATACCTGAGCTTCTAATGATAGCTATAACATTAACAGCAATTCACCCAAGTGCCAATTTGTGGCACCTGGACGCTATCATGGCCAACTGATCCGTCTCGTCTACAGCTTCCATCACCATAAAGAACAGCAATTGATTGAGACACAGCATGAAATATGGATTGAAAAATTGTGAGAGTTTAATGAAGGACCTATGAGAGCAACAAATGGGTTGATGAGAACTGTCAATATCATGTTGTACAATACGAAGGCTAGATTTGAGTTAGAAGAACAGAGAACGTGCTTCATGCTTTACTGCTTTACAGGGAAGAGTACAGGTGTAAAATGCAACTGCACTCATTAACGCAGGGCCATTGCTAAATTTGGGTGAATGCAACCTTAACTGGTGAAGCTAAAAAAAAAAAATCATGCACAAGCCTTAATGTGATGGAAAAAAATAAATACAACAAAATATGTTTTGAAACCCAACAAAGAAGATCTACTGTGCATTGCAAACGTTTTTCTTACCATTCGTTAAGTTTTTAATAGATTTAATTCAAACACAATGACAAACAAACAAGTTCGAAACTGTATGTATGTTTTCAGTAACCCACCTCAATATTATATATACTATGCATGGTATATAGAATCCCTGTTGGTCCGTGACACAGCTGTGGATCTTCTGGGGTGTGTTTCTATCAGCTTTCCACATCTACAGACTGTAGATGTGTAGATTCCTTCTGTACTTCTTTTTAAAGAGGCTCAAGCTCAGAATAAGTGGAGAGCATCTGAGAACATCAGCTTCCATGGCTTGCCACATATTTGCAATCAGGTATAAGTCAAGCCCATTCTGACATGCAATCCAATGCCTTCCACTGAAGCACAGGCTGTAATTGTCCTCACAGTCATTTGCAGCCTAAAATGTTTTGCTGCTTTCCATTGAATTTTTTATCATTATTGCCCTGTTTTAGCTCCACCCATCTTCATTTAATTCATGACTGCATACCATGATCTTTCCATACTACATCTTGACAACTTCTTAGATTAATGGCTTCTTTGTCTGGCCTGTTAGTTTACAATGATGACCATTTCATGGAAGGTTTTCCCTACTCTTGAATGTTCAAAGGATGCTTTAAACAGCTTGTTTTATAATTAATCCCAGTTTAAAAGCTCTTCACTTTATTATCCATGACATGTGTCCCTTGTAGTCATGGTGTTAATCGGTTTCTGTAACAACCATCTCCATGCCCATATTTATGCTATTAACAGTATTAATTAAGTTACAAGTTACATATGAGTACAATTTGTCTGCGATCATATTTTGGTGGTATCAATGTAAAAAGGGGCTTGACACACATACAGGTTAAACTTTTTACATTTGTGCTACTTTATGCTGAAAATTCTTGTGGGCCAAAATGTGTAAATGTTTTTGCAAGACACTGTAGAGCTATTTCTTATCATTTACAAATAAATGGAAAATTAGGCAAAGTAAAAAAAAACACAAAAAAAACATCAAATCTGGCCAACAAATGAATGCAGGGCATGCTGCTGTGGAAACTCAAGTTCAGTGAGGTGGTCTGAGGGAGCAGCATCTCCATGTTAAAGAAAGGATTACTGTACCATGCTGTGTCAGTGAAGTACTGCACTAGATGTTCCACTCCTAGCCAAAGGCGTTATGCAGTGAGAAGGCAAAGTCAGAGGAGAAACAATCGGGGAAGTTCAATCACATTCAGATGTATTTGAGAGACAGGGAGTGTAGACTTGTGGAGAGGATCGGTTTAGAAGACAGGCAGTCCAGATAAAAATAGCTGCAGGTTAAAGACAACAAAGTGCATGTAAAAAAGATTTTTATTTTTATTTTTTTTTCACCCAGAAGTAAAATACACCTCTTGCTTCCAGAACAACGTCAAATGGTACAGTAGGTGAAAAAAAAAAAAAAAAACTTGCAATGTCAAGTGTAATTAGAGCTATCTTAATTCATTATTCATTATTGTTGTCTTCTCATTAAATCTAAACAAAAAAATGCACTGGCAAGATCTATTTTCAGGTACATTGCATGTTCCTCATTTACATGACAAGGCCTGATTACAGTCGGAGCTAAATGCACCTTCACTGAGGACTATGTTATATTTATGTATGCGACAAATGACAAACGCAAGAGCATTTGACAGTGAAATAATTTGAAATATACTGAAATAAATGTACCTCAGCTACCCACCCCCCATTCCCTATCAATACAAGGCTCAGTCCTGGAGAGACACACAAAAAGAAAGCAGCATGGGTTCTTTTATTTGTTTCTTTCTTTGCTTTGTGTTATTCACTCAATAAATAAATAAAGAATTTTCAGAGGGCTATTCACCCATTCTTATTGTTCTTTGCCTACCTTGTCTACCCACTAACACATCTGCACTGCTCACACAAAAGCTTTGTTGTTACACTCAAAAGGGTGAGGTGGTTGTGACAACGATGTCAACATTTCTTTAGTCTTGTCAATTTTAATAAAGTCACACTTTTGTTAAAGACAAAAATTGCAGCATTTTTTACATTGCAAATGTTTTGTGTAATACTCTTCAAGGACTAAATATATATTGCTCAAGGGTAAGCTGGTATTTCATTCTTAGTCATCAATATGTGATGACCATGAACATTTTACACTCCATGGAAACCATCAAAAAGATAAAAGAAGAAAAAAATATTATGTATAGATTCACAGATTCACAATTTTATTTCTGATTTTAAGTAAAGCTTTCATCCAGTGACTCAAATTTCTTAACAGACTAAGTGTTGTTGTTGATTAACGTGGTTAGCGCCACCTAAAACATGTTGATAATCAATCAAAAATTTGCATAGCCTTACATTTACTATGATATTTTCAAATCAAGCATATTCCATGACAGAGAATGAGAGCTTGAAACACTAAAAGTGGGTTTTCTTGTTATAATCTGTGTAGCTTTCTGTTGCTCTATTGCCGTGATTCATAAGCATGTTTATATGTACTTTAGAGAAAGGTTGACTGTCAAAGGGGATTTTTAATACTCCATTAAGAGAATAAAAGCTTGACTTGACTCTTCTTTACTCTACAACAGTAGGCCAGAGCAAAGTAAGAAACAAACTTAATGTGGAAAACTACTTAAAAGTGAAATTTGTTTTCTATCATATTTTGCTTTCCTTCATGTAAGCTTTGAAATACCAAAAATTGTTAGCAGAAAATCAATCAATACAATTTATTTTACTCAAAACTTGCTAAAAAAACTGTCTAAAACATCAAAATTAAAATTCCCTGTATTCTCTTCCTGTAGGTGTAATATCCAAAACCAACTGGTAATTTCGACACATTTATGCGTTTTGTTATAGATTGTTAGAGAAGCGTCAGCCAAGAATGTTAGTGACTCACTGTGTTTGCGCTGGGGCACGCTGGTAGAGATCAGCCCCTGCTGCTGTGTCTGCCAAGGGGACAGCAAGGGGGTGGGCAGCACACCCTATGCAGGGCAAAGACACAGAGGACAAAAGGTATGACATACTCAAGCACACTCACACACGGGCCAAAGGTCGTTCTCAAATAATTAAAAATCAGGTAACAAGGCATTGTTAACAAACAAAAAAAAAAAAAAAGCAGCATGCAAACATTCTGCAGTGCAATGACTGATACATCACCTTAGCTTAGCTTCCAGCACTTAAAATAAAATATCAATTATTATCAATGCATCATTTTATTTATATATTTTTGTTTTACTTTGAAACTAGGGCGAAATATGTATTGATGCAGGCCATGTCCAAGTATATGAAATGTATATGTAATTTTTTGCCATTAAGAAAGATAAAATAAAATAAAGGAAGGATCTATCTTTGTTTCTTTTTCCTCTTACTACTTTATTTAAGGTTTTCTGTATATAGTCAGATTATTCTGGGAATAATCTGCCAAATCTACACCGACAATAGGTTTTTCTATCAATATGATCATTTCTGATCATATCGTAACTCCTAATTTGTAATACAGTATTTTTTTTTACTGTTGAGTTTAGCAAAGTTAAATGTATTTGCATTTTATCTATATAGCAAGTGGGCAAACACCAGAAATAGGAGAATTGAAAATGGCATGGCAGCTGTGACTCTGCATAATGCATGATGTGATGCATAGTGCTGAAGCAAAGCATTTGGTAATATGCATGGAAGCTGCAGAGAGGACAGTCAAGGCACAGTGGTTGTTAATCCCTGGCTTGTATAGACTAGAACGGTTGGTTCTCTGCAGCAATTCAGACCAACCCAAATGGACTAAAGGCTTTCCTGGCACATATGATTACTTTTGCTGTGCACAGTTTGCTTAGATCTGAAAGTTAGATATTTGGTTATGTTGTGACAGACTATGCTATTGTCATCAGGGAGAGGACAGTGGAAATAAATCCATTTATTTAGGGATATAGTAGACAAAAGTTTAAATCTAGATGGCATAACATCTAAGGCAGGCTTTACTTTAAAGTAAACCTGCATTGTCAATGTCTGTGTTTAAAAATGTTTGTAATCTACTCAGAAAAAATAATTGCATTGTTTGCACATATCCTATCCGAAACATTTGTCATAAAAGGATGGAATACAATCATGTCTAACTTATTTTTTAGTATCCCCATTATAAAATTTACATCAATAACACTAGGGCAACATTGTGATATAACAACAGCCCTGTCCTGTTGTAGCATGTGCTCCACTAAATCCCTGAAGGTGTGCTGTGGTTTCTGGCACCAACATACTAACAGTATAGCCTTCAAGCTTGTCCCCTGCAACCACTACATGCTCTGCTATTCATGGCAGGTTTTAGAGTTGGCAGAATATTAACCCTCCTGGTGCCATGTGTTTTGGTGCCGGCACTGTAATATTCATGCTTTCTCTCAATTCATGTTAGGCAGATTAAAATGTTAAAAATACTGTAATAAATAGTTGCTTCCATAGTGTCTATGCAGACGGGCAACTTTTAAAGAAACACTGTAACAGAGACAAAAAATATCCTGACACGTCCACAATGATATAGATTTTTTTTATCTACAGTGACACCATTATGGAGCCCTCCAAGTGCGACTACATAGGGGGGATTCTTATGTCCGTGTCCTTTATTGAGCACCAACAACAGTTGCAGCATGAGGTCCCGGCAAAAACTTCATTTTAAGACTTAATTTACAGAGGACAATGCAATGAGAACAAAAGTGTAAGTTTGAGGGCTTGTTAAGAATTCTGACCGGATCTGGCACATTTCGTAGAAAAGTGCAGCAGCTTATTGTGCCAGTTTTTTTTTTCTCCATCACTGGCTATGTTCCAAAAGAAACTGAAATTTTTTATGTATTCTTTTGATATGCCATATCTTACTTTTGTACATTTGTTATATTGCATAACCACAGCAATTGGAAACAGTACCTCCACTGCAAGCTCAAATCCCACAAGAGAAATAAGGAGACACCGTGGATACAGACCAAATGCAAAGAGGATACATAGAGAAGGAGGAATTTTAAACCATCTATTGCATCGATCATCATTGTGAGATCAATATCTAACAAATTGGATGTTGTGGATGTAGTGTTTTGGAGATTGGTATGCAAGAAAGAATTTTTCATAAAACAAAGAACATTGTGAAAATCCTGAGCATTCTACTCATCAGATTGTTCCACAACAATAGATTATCCAGAGAGACGTCTTCACATCTGCAGTAATACACACTGCAACATGAAA
>JAVLVB010001260.1:839972-858347 GCA_032876305.1 Orestias chungarensis
TTTTTTTTTTTTTTTTTTTTTTTTTTTAATTAACCAAAAACACGATTATTGTTCAACTTCACACACAACATGTTTACCAGAGCTGTCTGCAAATAATTAGTACATGTAAATGTCTACATAGCTAAGAGCCAGACACAATTAAAAGCATTTGCGTTTTAATAAAAACGAAAGTCCATCAAGCAATACAACAAAATAGAAACAACATGTCAAATGCAATGTGCATGACAAAAAAACATAGAAACGAAAAAAAATAAATAAATAAATAAATTGCGCTAACCACACAGACAGCCTCCAGCTGCCACCTCCAGTGTATAATCTATGCCTCCAAAAGATTGTTGGCTTGGTGTTTTAGGTCCGTTACACTCCCTCTTAAGATGTGTTAGTCAGCTTCAGATGTTCCTTAAGCGGATAGTGTGGAAGTAGGACATAAATTTGAAAGCCAAGTGAAAGTTCGCCATGCATGATCTATCATATACCCCACTACCTTGACAACATGGTGCCTCTAACAGCCTTATTCTGCTTGTTTGGCTCCCCTAATCCACCGAGCTTTACATGTGAGGCTATTATTAATACTTAGGTCTGACCACAGTGACTTACTTAACTGACTTTGGCAATTAAATCCTAGCCTATCATCAACCAGCATGTACAAGGCTTGCCTTTTTGGCAGTCTGTCTGCAAATGCGAGAGCAGAAATAACAACGGGATCCGGGAGGGAATAACCTTCAACCTATGACTAAACAAAATCATTTTCCACACTTTTCTTACTAAAGATGACACCAAATTGATCCAATTACAGTAAAAACTTACGATTTCCAGAACAGTAACAATCTCAGGCAAACACAGGGCTATAAACAGACAAGAAGCTAAATCACTAAAGCAAGCAAGCCAGAAAAAAAGGAGCATAAGTGATAAAAAAAGACACTAAGAGAGCTTTGAGACGAGATGAGTATGTTCGAGAGGCAAAGAGGGAGTAAGAGGGTGGCTGTAATTATTCTCACTGTCTCCCACTGATGTAACACTGCTTATTCTGCTGCCTTTTGTTTCATTGTGGCTGCTCATCTGCATCTTTGTTTATCTGGGTTATAAGCAAGGTCGTCTCTCCGGTCCTCATTCGCCTGAATTCATTGTTCAGTCACATTCACCTAGCATGCTCCTCACTCAAGCACGATAGATACGTGTGGCACATCCTGCTCTTGTACTCTCACACAGACCAAAAAAAATCACAGGCAGATGAACACAAAGCTCTGTATTGTGGCGAATGTGAAAAGACTAAAATGATCCACCCATGTTTTAGCTGCTGCAGAAAAAAGAAATTGCAGGGAAAAGATTTTATGCTGCTGCGTGATTCCTCTGGGGAACAGCTCACACAGATTATTGCTCTGCAAGGGACATCTAAGTGGTTTCTAATATGACATGATGTGCGACAAGCTGCAAAAAACCTGACAGATAATGTGCAAGTTCCCATTAACATACAAGTTATTCAATTTTAGTAGACATCTTCCAACTCTATTTTTTATTTTTATTTTTCAAGAAGGTAACCTGGATTGCTTGCAGATAATAATAAAAATAATTAAACAAAACACAAGTTCAGAAGTAAAATCATATAAAGGTGGATCCTATTCTCCTATTTGATCCAAAACATATTGGATTGCTTACACGCAAACTGAGGTATTCCAACAGTGGACTCATTGTGATGAAGATGATATGGGTTACAGCTGATAAAAATAAAAAAAATCCTAAATATCAGTTTCTTAGAACATTATAAGTCTACATAAGAGTAATAAATTGACTAATTAAAGCTTCCGTAACTTGAAGCTCCAATCCAATGTTTTGCTTGACACACTGGCTAAGAACAGTGTCACACTCACTGTTCCTTTCAATGCTTTATAGTTCACCGACATTAAATACAGATGCAACGCATTTGCACCAACTGTGAGACAATCCGTTCACCTAAATGTGTTCTAATTGCTGCATATTGCATCTAACAGGATTTTCTGTTAGATAGAATGTCAAATTGGATTTGGTTTTTTTTGGGATCAATACAGAAATAACACATTATGGCCTAGGAGCAATGCTACAAAAAGTAGCACGTACACAAGTGTGACCGTCCACCTGGCTCTGATTAGTTGTTTCTGAACTGTAGGGGCATAGAGGGGAGACAGAGAATCTCAGATAATTCTTTTCGTAATATACTGTCAAGCCAAAGTGACAATTTAAAAAATATGATAATACATTAATACAAGATACCTAATGCAGCCTTAATCAGATTTTTTATTATTTTTTTTGTCTGGAAAGAAGAGTAAATGACTGAACTACTGCTCTTCTTTCCACAAAAAGATAACCTTTAAGGTTCATTTGAAAATCTAGGGGCCAGAGTCAGGAGGAAGAATATAGAGCAGTACAATCCCAGTAGCTTGATGTCCAGGGAGATGTTTTCCTTGGAAGAAGGCATGCATTCTGCTGTGCTTCCAGTGAGTTTTTTGTAGAGTTGTTCAAAATTTGTGCAAACAACATCTAAAAAGCTTAAGAAAACTAAATTTTTTCTTTCTTTCAAGTTTTTACTTATTACAATTACACTCCAGTTTACTGTTAAGCTAAAACATTAAAACTGGCATCAGGTAACGTGTCAAAAAAAACAAAAAAATTTCAGCAGTTAACATCTTCTTTGTATGCATCTACATGGATGTCACATTGACATTTCCCTGACATCGAATTACTGTTTCCCCTACAAAAGCAAACACCTCTCTCCAAGAAAGCAGGGGGGCCTGGGAAAAACCACTTAAGGAGAGTCAACAAAGTGTCTCAGGTGTCCCAGCCTCTAAATTCTCCCAATATCTATCAGTTCCTGATAATATCAGGAGAAAGCAAGCACCATTTACAGAGACCATATGGCACAAGATACAGAACAAGAAAGATTTACTGCTAAGATGCTGGTTGAATTTAGGGATTGAAAAAATCTCTGTGTACATTTTAACCTCTGGAACACTGATAAGGCAGACAGAGACATGCACAACATTGTTAAGAAATAACAGAATCTTTGCTGGCATATTTATTGGCACCAATGCTGTAAATATCTTGTACAACTATACATTTTGATTTTGATTTTTTTAAACAGCTCTAATTAAAGTCCAAGCATAATTTAACCTATATCACATGTCTGAGCTTGGTGTGTATGAATAGAAAGTGTTTTTCCTTGCATTCTTCCCAAACAAGCACAGGCTCTGCAGATAACTATTTTTTTTACCTTTTTTTTTTTAAAACATACTGCCCGCTTTGCATGGTGACAACTCAGTGTCTTAAAGAAAGGGAACTTTGTGTATTTAAACCCAAGGGAAAAAATGAAAGATCAAAATACAGAAAAATAAAAAGATACAGGTCTTACATCTTCGTACCTCTCGACTATGGGTCTCTTTAAATTTTTCTTGCTACTGTGAATACAGGGGAAAGCCACAAAACGATACCTGCTGCTGGTCTTTTATCTTGTTCCATTTTTTCAAGCTAGGCATTTAACATGATAGAAAAACCAAAAAACAGAGCAAGAAAATATCAATACAAACGTAAGAGTAAAAAAACTTGTTTTAAAATATTCCAAAAAGACCTTAATTTTAAGAAAGAAATGCCGAAGCCTAACTTGCTTGCCATTTGCTCAGTACTGAGATCTTCTACGGATTCATTTTTCCTGCTTTTTTATACAATATTCTCTTTTCTTTTTACTTGTCCCAGTGTAACAAAAAGGTTCACACAGAAACCTTTCAGAGCGATAGTAAGCCTTCAAGGAAATGTGGAATGCGTTTTGTGTTTCACCGAGTTATTATGTGCCAGGTACTGCTGGTCAGACAGGGATGCCCTCACAACAGAGATTCATACTGTCAAGCATACAGCCCTGCTTTAACAGTTGCCATGGAAACCTTTAAACCATAAGCGGCAATTGCAACCAACATTAGTTTGTAATGCAGATAGTAATCTCTGCCTATGCTTTTGTGTAACAGATCAAAATAGAGATTTTCCCTTTTTAGATTTTAGTTATAATAAAATATTGCATTAAAAAAACAAAGGAGGGGATTTTTTTGGTTTTTTAAAGCATGTTTTTAAATGACAAAATTCCAAGCATAACATGATTTTTCTTGGTGTGTTTCACCTCTTTAGCTCAGTCAGATCAATTAGTGCACTGTTTGCTAAGCATGATGACTGTGGCATTCCTGCTGTGAAATCAATAACTGGCTGAAACCCTGTGTGGCAATGAGGCATGATACTAGGACTATAAAAAAAAAGCATAAAGATTTTCTACCTTTCTATGATTTTGTTCCCATTTTTTACCGTCTTTCTTTGTCAGTCAAACATTAAGACTGTGTTCGGAGTTAAACGAACGGGATGTGGGTGGTTTTACAGTAAAAGACTCTGTGACAAGAAAACAGACAGTCTAATAAACAGCAGAGGGGAGACCCAGGACAGTGATTTACGTCCCTTGCAGGTCTCTCCAGTGGTGGGTGACTGGAGAGGCACTTAACTGATTAACTCGCTGCATGGTTGCAGTCAGTCACCAGTCTGCGTACCATTGCGAACATGAGGGAGAAATGACAGGACCAACTGTGTGCTTTTTTTTTCTTCTTCTTTTTTTACATAATACTCCTTTTATTTGATCATTGAGTTAATGCAAAATTGTTGCTAGACATCCATCACTGGGACTTCATTCCCAAAAAAAGCAACTTTAATTTATTGAGAATTATAGTTTTACGTCCTTAGATAATAAAGAATTAGACTGAACAGTGTTAACTCCGCTTTGTAAACTTACAAGATGGCTCTGTGTTCTCCAGTATGTCTGAGTAGCCTTGTCGTAGTGCTGCATCCGTTTGCCCATCGGTCTTTCATTCTGTTGTAATGAAGATGAAGTCGTCTTGTGACATCGAACCTGCTGACCTTCACAGGGCTAAAATAAAGTAAGGGAGAAATAAAGTTATGCTCAATTTGTAAAAGTTGTTCAAGAAAGATGGGACTTTTGTTTGTAGAAATCCAAACATTTTTTAAATTAAATATATATTTTATTTTATTTTAAATACATACAGACTACTATTCTTTTGATAAATGTTGTGTAGCAACTAAATTGGTTGACTTTTTTTTTTAAGCCAAGTAAATAATTTTGTACAGGTCTAATCAAAGATATTTGATACTTCTTCATTCCAAAACTAGTTGTGTTTGTTTTGGACCATTGTCCCGTTGCAACACCATGGTGACCAAATCATTATCATTAATATTGTTCCATCCACTTAGTGCAAAGCAATAGGTTTACTAGCAGTAAAAAAAATAAAAATACAACCATCTTTGTCTCATCAAAGCATAAGGTTATTTTATTTATTTTTTGAGGAGGCCTTAAGTCCATTAAGGTAAATGCAAATTTTAGTCATGTTTAAAGGTGTTTATTTTACAAGCACTTCCCCTCAGTCGACACCAGCTAAGCTTTGGTTCATGTAAAGCACCTTCCACAGTGAACACTAACGCTAATGGTATTCTAACATCTTAAAGTTTATGATCAACAAGAGCCTGAAGGATATTTGGGGCTGTTTCTTATGATATAGCAAAACTTCCTTTCGTTTGAGTGTACTGGTTTCTGTCATACAATTTTGAATTTGACACAGTTAGGTTCTCCAGTAAGACAAAGCCGAATATTTCTTAATAAGCTCCCCAAAGCCCCGACTTCAATCCAATTCAAATGTTTTCAAATATACTTAGAAAGCTTGTCAGTACAATAAAACCAACGAGTTAAAATGAAGCTTCTGGTGTGAGCAATTGTCCCATTTCCAGGCAGATATATGCCAAGATCGATGCAAAAACATAAACAATTAAAGAAAACATTCTGGGGTTTCTAGTATCAAGAAATGATGTAGGGGGAACATAAACAAACTGTAAATAATTCTTACTAAAATCTTTATTTTTCCAGGCAAACATTTTTAAAATCAGTAATAAAAAATTTAAGACAGCAAAGAAACAGTAAAAAAATACACACAAACAAAATATTTTTCTGCATCAACCTTCCGTATAGAAATTTTATAATGATGATACTTTTGTTATTCATGGCTTTGTCACCACACTAATATTTAATTGATCTCAGAAGAAACAAAATATATATGTTTTTATTGTATCCTACTTGGGAAAGAAAAAAGTAACTAGATCTTTTGTATTAAATATCAGAATACATGTGGTGTTTTGAGATATCCTTTCAGTCTTTAGACAAAGAATAATCCTAATGCAGAAGAACACCAGGATTCAGCAGATTATCTAAGCTTTTATAAAAAATACTTTAGGGAAGGATTGAAAATTTAGCGTGAGCCTTCTCGGTTGCACCAAAACATTATTACATGATAGTTTAGGAATGATGTCTTAAAGGACTAGTGAAACTATTGTCTAAACCTAAGGCTGCTTTCAGTCTAGTAGGACTTTTAATAACATCCTTCAGTTTCTAAAAGCTGCTCTTTTTACTCACATTTTTTTAATCTCAGCCCTCCAAGTACGTACAGCTTGATCTGAAAAACAACTCTTGCAGCAACATACAACTCTATTTTTATTTCTTTCTCTGTTGTGTTCCATTTAGTCAGTTGTTACCGGCTTCAGCCTCCTAACAGCCTCCAACACCACACCATTTTCAGGAACACCAAGACATCGACTCAGTAATTTAGGTTAACCCAACAGCCTTTATTTACTCAAAAAGAGTCCTGCTGGAATTGCTCGTTTCTCTCTCGTCCAGCCTGGACATTAAACTCTTTCCCTCTGTTGTTTAGTTGTTTGTCCCCCCTGTTCACAAGACTGTCCATAAATGCAAAGAAATTAGAGCAGAAAAACACACACCATGTTCTTATTTTCCCCAGGAGCAGATTCTGCCAAGAAGCCTAAGCAGAGAGTTGATAAAGTCAATTTTCTTTTGTTTTCATCGTTTTACTGAAATGTTTATGTTTACAACTTCTAAATCCATTAAAGCCACCTAGACAACTGAAACATGTTTGTTTGTCTGTTTTATTGTTGGAAGTTAAGGGTGTAACAATATTGTGCAGACTGAAAAGCTTTGGGTGGTTGTTAATCCTAATTGGCCAGACAGCATGTCACAGATAAGCGGGTGGATAGGTCCCGCTTTGACATTTTGGTATTTCTCCGTATGCAAGTGACTTGAAAAATGTCAGCCATGTGTATAATGATTTTCTTTGTTTTATTATTTTTAGGGTAACGAAAAACAAAAATGATTATTCGAGTGGAAATGGAGCCAGTCAAAATCAAACAGAATAGATGTTGTTTGTAGGCATGGGCAATAGTGCATGTAGGGGAAGAGCAATACAGCCATCAATTCAATTCCCACACACAATAAGCAGTGTATTGCTTCTCCTGTTATTAGTCAGCTAAACAGCAGTCGTGTCATGTTCGATGATGTAATCAAAGTATTGTCTATAATGTTTTTCTTTAGTACCACCAAGCAGCATAAAATATGCTCACTGGAACCATTAGTTTGACAGAGATCTAAAAGGCACCCTGACATAAAGAAGGTAAATAACAGAGAGAGAAACTACGTGAGCAAGTGTTGCGTATCTATTGACATTTAAAGCTTATGGCTTTAGATTTTTTTTCTTCTTCTCATTTTAATGTTATAAAAATAATATAGCCACATATATAGGTTATGCTGTTTTTTTTTATCTTAAAGGCTGATTCGTCAGAAGCAATGGATGACTTTTTTTTTATTTATTTTTTTTTTACCATACATGTAAATATAAATGAGAAAAAATGTATATACATCTAAAGAAACTTCTAGTTTTAGTAACTTTACGTTTTAAAAAATCCAGTTAAAAAATATATTTTTCATCAACAAAAATTGGACAGACATTTATTTTCCAAACTTTTAAATAAAATCTAGAGCAACAATTTACTTTGAAAAGGGACTTAATCTGTAAACATAGTCCACCATTGGGTGATTTCATCTCGTTAGAAATCCAGCTATTCTGTACAGGCCTTAGATGGTTGTTAGAGAACGTTACTGAATAAACACCATAATGAGGCCCAAGAAAAACACCAGGCAGTTCAAAGATAGGTTTGTGGGGGCGTTTAAAGCAGGGTTGAGTTATAAATCAATATCCTAGGCTTTGAACATCTCAAAAAGCACTCCTCTATCTGTTACCTAAAAATGGAGAGAGCAATGATGAGCTGCAAACCTAGCAAGACATGGCATTCACCTAAACTGACAGTGCAAGCAAGGAGAGCAATAATCACAGAGGCATCCAAAAAGCCTATGGCAATTCAGCTGAGCTGTAAAAATCCGTAGCTCAGGTGGGAAAATATGTTGATAGAACAACAATAAACTCTGCATTCGACCAACCTCGCCTATATGGAAGAGTAGCAAGAAAAAAAATTGTTGATGAAAGAACGTCATAAGAAGTCTTGTTTGAAGTCTGTTTAGAATAAAGCAAGCATTGCTTGCCATAGCTGAGTGGCAGAAAGCGATTCCTACAGTTACACAGCAGGTCTTTATGCTCAATTACAAGTATTAATTTTTTTTTTACATGCTAACTTTTTTTTTGTTGTCTACTGTGTGCATAAATACTAAGACGAATGCCACCCTGAACAGAATACTACTGTAAAATATATTGGAGGAAGAATTGCAAAGAGGACTATGAGACAAAATGGCAGTTCCTCAAATGTTATATTCATAGTCACTTCTGTGATTCTGTCTAAAATAATTTGTCAAACTATTCATGTTTTCCACAAATTTCACTTTATTGATATTGAGAATAGTTGAAGTCTCTCTTCATCTCAACTGCTCAATTATAAAACCCATCAGAAATTTCATTGTGAGTTAAATTTATTTAGAACCCTAAGTATATATTTTTTATAAAGTCTGGTTGCTCATTTTTGGACACTATTCAAACCTACCTGAGGTCTAACGAGTATACTAAACTTGAAGTATTTTAACAATTTTGCAAACTGTGACTTTTTGATTGCATCCTTACCAACTCACCATTTGTTCCTGCTGATGATGATGTTGTTGTTGTTGTAGCTTTTGGCACTGAACAGTGAGCTGAGCAATAGTCTTGTCTCTACTACTCAGCTTCTCCCTCAGCACCTGCACTTCCTTAATTAGGGCCCCCATCTGAAATCACACAGACATACAGCATGCTATACTAACAGGACACAACATCAGATGGGAGAAAACATCGTTTTCTCCCATCGTTTGATTTATTACGTACACCTTATTCGGTGCAAAACATTGCAAAACCCCAAGTTTCTTACCTGGGACACAGTAGTATTGTCTTCCTTCTGCTCACAAACATCTGCTGGAGACCCTGTTTCTTCAAGCTTGAAACAGAAGAAACACACACGCACGCACGCACGCACGCAAGCACGCACGCACGCACGCACACAGACACACACAGAGGGGGGGCAAACAAACAGATGCGGAAAACAAAGTGAGCTGAATCAATTGCTTCAGGCATGTCTCAAAAGCAATATTTTACAACCGTGAAAAAATCCCATTCTTCCGCACAGACACTCCACTGACCGTGATCTGCCAGCCAGTAGTGCTCCATACCAGAGGCACAGTATGGGATCGAATATTTAACATAATTGTTCTATTGAAACCAAAAAGTGTCCTTTACCTCAGAGAGCTTACACAGCAGCAGCAGTATTTGAGTGTGTTTCCAATGATAACTAGCCCAGACTCCTTTTTTTGTTTTGTTTGATTGAAGGTTTATACTACAGTAACAGGCTTTGCTTGTTGTCAAAATTAAAGAACAGGTTGTCGGATATTGAAGACAAAATGTCAGTTATATTCACACAAAGTCAAAATATTAGGCTTGACATTGCATTTTTTTTATGCCGCTATGAGTCACAAAGAGGTATTCAGTCTTTTTCACTCAATAGTTCTGGTGAGAAAAACTTTATTTCAACAGCAGGTAAAACTTGACGCTCATTAAAGTAACACTGGAATTATGCAGCTACTTTTTACAGATATTTTTTAGATTCACCAAGAGGCGGCTTGCTGCAAAATGTAAGCCCTGAGCTCCATGTAGTATAAAAAGAAAAACAGAGGAAAAATCACAAAGAGCGTTTTTTAATGGCGAAGGAAACATTGTTTTCACCTGAGGCGGTGCAATCGAAAGGTTTGACTTTCTGCAATGAGAAAAAGGAACCCGCTATAAAAGACGATATTTGCAACAAATGTTCGAGATGCATTGAGAAATCTGAGGGAAACTCAAAAGTCAAAACATTTCTGATCAGAGAAAGAACTATATGTCACTGCTACCAAGTGAACAGCGACACTCCTCTTAATTGTGGAAGGTGTTAATAAAGGTAGAAGTTTCAAAATTTACTATTTTCAGGTTTCAACAGGGTGTTCAAATCGTTCTGTATTTTTTTTGTAAGAGAAGTAAGATGTTTTACTTCATGTTTGCAGTTAAAGGGTTCACCAATGACATGCCACACACAGTAGTGTGTGACCAATCTGGTAATTAGCGTTCATCTATAACACTTGTCCGGTAAATACTTAACTAATTAAGTTGGAAATATGTCCCGCTTGTATAAATGTAAGCATCTAATGAAATAACATTAAACATGAGTTGACAGCAGGGAATGATTTTAGGCATATTTATAGAGGATTTGGCAGCAGTTCAACCTAAAAAGGCCTCTTATACACAAATGTGGCTTCCTTTAAATAGTAAATAACTGGCTCTCAAAGAGCATTATTACATCATTAAAATACCTGACCAAATATAAAATACCTTACTTTTTGTGCTCTCTATTTTAATATGTTTCATACATCATGTTGTATTTTACTGTTAGAAAAAAAATCTACAATTATGATCAGTAAGTCATTAATTTATGATCATACAAATGCAGAGTAACATACTAAAGTATGCATATGTGTTTGAGGTGCTCTTCAAACGTAGATCTAACCTGGAGTAGCGTTTTGAGCCAGAGCAGTTGATTCCTCAGCATGCTGCAGTCCTGTGTCATGTGTTTGAGAGTGAGTTCATCCAATATGGGTTTGTACACTGGCTGCTTGCCATCAGATTGGACAAGACGGGAAGGACATCGGAAGGTCTTGTGGTCGTTGTAATTACTAAAGAAATGAAGTCTGAAACAGAATATAAATGTCATTAGGAAACAATCACAACGATGCCTTTAGTGCCTTAGTTCTACTATTTTGATGTTTTTCACTTCTCTTTTGGAAATCTGACTAACTTGCTGTCATGGGTGAAGTGATCTGGACCACTCCACCGGTGCTGTTTGTGTCGCTGCCCCTGTCGCCTACCTCTCTCTGAGCCCTCCATGAGAGACAGATTGTCAAAGTCTGTAGTGAATGAATTTAGAGTATTAGTATGACAGTGGTAATAATATACACAGCATATCAAAGAAGCAAGAGAGAAGAAAAAGCATTATGCAGTTATACTTGGGGTAAAACAGGCAGATGCAAGAATAAGAAAATACTTTATTGCCATCCGTAGAAAAAGTATTTGGCAACAGTTATGCAGCCGTGGCTATGATCGCAGTAAAATCGACAGCTGGGAAAAATCACCTTTAGCTTTTTATGTGTGAAACGCTCAAACAAGCATGAAGGCAGATCAAGAATGCAAACCTCATTCAAATGATTTCCACAGCAGAACATCATCGCATAGCGCATACGCAGACAGCCGGTCTAATATGTAGCTGTCATATTCCTAGAAACTTATGAGCCTCCAATGACTCCTTTCAGCTCAGATAAAGTCCCCTAGAAAGAAATATAAACTGAATAAAACTAATCCATAAATTTAGATTTAGTCAGGAGGAGAGTGAAGAGAATCGACTCCCTGCCTAATTTGTTAAAAAAGCCGGATAAAAAGTCAGCCCTGCTCTCAGGCTGTCTGACCCCGTCGTTTTTGTTGACAGCCTTGTTTTTCTGGGAACTCCCTAGGAACTGGAGCTGGGAGAAGAGAGAGAGAAAGCTGTGGTGGTGCTGGTGGGAGCAAGGGGGGTGTGACTGGTTTGTGTCCAAGCAAGAGAGGAAAGCTGTGGCCTCTTTCCTTTCAAGGACCCTGACAGTTGGAAGAAGACATAACACAGGTCCTCTTTTTCTTTCAACTTTTCTTGTTTCTTTTGTTAAGCTTCCTTCATTTTGCAATATCTAATGGCCTGCCCTGTGCGTTGGACTTAACTGAATTCCTCAGAGTGTGGGTTGAAGTTACTTTGCCTCCCGTGACACGAACTCTACACGACACAGAGAGCTATAAATATGGCTGCTACCCGAAAAGGAGTAGGTAGAAATGACGCTCAAATTTAAATTCATGCAGAGTGAAAATTCCCTCCTGCTCTCAAAAACAGGTAGATGACTGTTTACACAATCCGAAAAACTTGCAGGTTTATAAGATGAAATTCCAAGTTTCTATACAAGCCATCTTAAAACCCAGTTAAGACTTCTTTATGCCTGTTCTTGGTCAGCACATAGGACTTTTGTAGATTAGTTGTTGTTGAAAGGAAAAAGGAAAATGAAGCAATTTTTTAGTTGTAACCAAGTCGCTAATGTGTAGTGATGGGTCCGGCAACACCGATGCATCGGCGCATCTATGAAGCTCTAGACCAAAACCCGTGTCGGTGCGCACATTGGTTTCAGCAAGTCACTTGACCGAAACAGCAACAGTTTGGAATTGACACTGAGGCGCCAAACTGTGTTTATGAGGAAGCGAAACCTGTCAACGGGATGCATTTGCGAAAAAAATTCTTGATCTTTTCCCCTACAGGGTCAACTTTGGAGCAGCCTCAAGGCAAACAAAAGATTTCCGCAGTGTGGGACTATTTTAATCTTACATCGGAAAATAAGGGAATTGTTTTGATTTTGTTCTGTCATCTGGTTCTTTTCAGCTTCTACTAGATCTATCTGAATCCAAATTCAGGCGAAATGGACTCTTAGTCGAGAAAGCGTAACATCGTAAATTTCACATTGTTGGAAAAACGTACATTTTTGAATAAAAATTTGTGAAAACAAAAACTCAGTCCACAAGCATCCTCATTTCAAATACATTCACTTAAATTTTCACTTTGTAGTTAATGTTCACATATTTTATTGACTGTATCTAAAAATGTCACATATTTTCAATTTAACTTAAGATATGAAATAATACAATATATAATAAACAATAACACACAATGAGTTAAATGTCCATATTTCTGCTGAAATTAGACTGCACACATATCAAGATATGATCAATATCAATATGGATTATATTTAGTGATAAGGAAGCATTTTGTTTGCACTGGATTTTATTCAGAAGTATTGGATAGCTCATTGTAGACACTGACCCCAGAGCAAATAAAAGAATATGACTTCAGCTGGGATTTAGCACATCTTTAAAACAACTTTAAAAAAAAGCTGAACACAACCAACATCATAAAAATAGGCTTTAAGACACAACGCTCTAACATAAGACCAAGTTATTACTCCCCAAAGTTTTTCTAATAAGCAGCGATTGGTGTCCTGATGCGCCCTTACATGGTAGTATGTACACATCACAGCAAATAGATATACTCTGTAGACTAAATTTCATGCTCCCTAAATGGAGTCTTGTTTGAACAAGCAAAGCCTGCAGAGTGCATCACAAAGAACTAGTACATTAAACCCATTAGAAATTAATCGTCTGGCTTCAAGAATGACAAGGGAAATTTCATTTCCAAGAATTCATTATATTTCATGACAGGAAAAGGTCAATCCTTAACCCTTCTTTTCACTCTACGAAATAATATAATGCAACACAACCTGAAAGGGGCATAATCATGTCAGCACTGTTATTATGTAGTACTACTATGACCTGATTACCTTTAACACCCACAAAGGAACCATTTATTTAATCTTAATGAGGTTGCTGTGTACTTGTTTGTATCTGAAAAGTGAAAATAGGAAAACTTATGAGACTTTGACAGATGTGATATGAAAATGGAAGATGGTGAGGTAAGGTGTGGATATTAAGCCATTAAAGTAATCACGCCAATATCGCACCACTGTCGTCAAGGGAAACATATGTTTTAACCACTTTATCCAAGTGCACTCTGGTTTTCATGCAACAGTAGTTGTCAATCAACCGCATCTGTGAGCATCTGTTCAGAAAAACAAAGCCAGATAGCTGGATAACAACAGTGTTTCAAGTTAGAAGAGAAGTATTCATTCAAAGTATGGAGTTGTCATTTAATAATTCCTAAAACAAAAAAAGACAAATACTGAAAGACTGACAGAACATAATGCACAACAAGACATTTATTAAACTACTTTAATGGATGTTGCAATGGCAAATATGCACCCAAGGAAAAGCAGGATTCAATTTATTCAAACCATTATATCCCACAGAAGGACTTTACTGAAAATGGAAAGCACAGGCCTTGGCAGTGCATTCATTTACATTTCTGATAAGACAGTTTTGCTAGAGGTATACGCTTATACCAAAATAATGGACAACCTCTAGCAACAGAAACCTGAGTATTCATCATGGCTTTCTTTGGGGTAGTCGCAATAACATGAGGATATGTATTCATATGTGTGTGCTAACCGTGCGAGCCATCCTCTGGAAGGTCGATATCCAGCATGAGATCATTATCATCCAAATCTCCAGTTCCCAGAGGGTCCAGGTTGTTCAGGATGTTCTGTGAATCACAGAGTGGTAGATAATACTTAATTAAAATACATTAAACAAAACAGCAGTGACTCGATGAATACACCAGACGCATTATATTATTTTGTGGAAGGAAGCTGCAGCAACGGTACAATAACAAATGGCAGATAAAACACACAGTCTTTGGATGGAATTAGTAAAGACTTACAAAAAAATACCAGCCAAAATCAAGGAATTTGGTTTTTACTGATATGATGACATTGCACAGTTGTTGCTGATTCAACATTATGCAAGTCTCCTGTTCTGCCACACCAAAATGCACTGTAATGAATTTATATGCAATGGCTATAAAGACTATTGGAGTCCAATGAATTATCCTTCTGGTAAGTTAAAGTAATAAAGGGATTGGCATGCTGAGTAACAATTCTTGGGTTGGTTGCTCAGTCAGTACCAGGGGCCCAAAAGTGTCCCAGACACTATCACTAGAGGCCTTAAACTTTGATTGAGTCAATTAGTGATTTCATGATTAGTCCAGATTCTGCCCGTATCCATTTGAATGTCTCAGATCTTATTGAGGCTGATCTAATTGTGATTTGTGAATTGTTTCCCAAGTTTCTAGTTTTTAGCTGACAGAAATGTTTCCTGGTATTGCAATCATCCACTTTAATGTTGGATGTGGTTTTAGTTTAAAAATATTACTCTGCATAAATGGTTCTAACTAATGGTTGATTCTACTATCAAACCGGTCCGACCGATGTGCTTTGACAACTGACTGTTTTTGTAAACATGAGTGGATCAGCAGTTTCTGAAGGACTCAGACTCCATGTTTCAAATCTGTTTGTTCCTGATTGATTAATTGATGCTTAAATATAAAAATGTGTATTAATCGATAGAATACAATTAATTAGATAAAGGAAGAGCTATTAGATTTATATCATTATTTAGATCCTGCTAGAAGATATGCATGTATATAACATTGACTGTAATAATTTTAAGCTTGGCAATCCGGGTGCTGTGGCCTCGCCTCTATGATATAGGATAAAATGCCCATAAAATACTCAGCATTTAGTAACTATAAAAAAAACAACAATAAAAAAAACACAAGTTTCAAATCTTTAAAAGCAAACCGGAACAGGCAACAACACTGTACGATGTCAACAAGCTTGGTGACACTAAAAACCCAGTTAAAGCTTAAGCTACCTCAGTAAGCTACTAATCCTACTTAGTAGTGCAGGTCTTAGACTTACTATAAGCACACCAGTACACAGCGTAATGCAAACTCAAATATGTCAAATCTCATGAAGCACAAATAGTTGTGCAGTTTGTGAACAGAGCTCAAGAAATAAATAAAAATAGAAAACAAGTTATTTCCTTGAAGATTACTCTATTTATTTTATTTTCAATATAAAAGCTAGAATCATTGTTTTACTACTAATTAAAAATTCAGGTTATATAGATCTAGCTATTAATCCAATAAAAATCTTAAATTAATCAAATTCAAACTTTATGGGTTCGAAAGTTGCATATAGCATTCATAATGTTTATCTTGTTGCAGAACATGCTTGTTGGCAATGTACACAAACCTACTGGCTGGAAGAATTTCAGTTCACATATAAATCAGTTTGCAAATTCAGCCATTGTACCACTGTAAATGTGGAGGATATGCAGTAAAAGATTTTTAATCACAACAAGCAAAATTAAAGGTGGGGAACAAAACCATACAAGAGAAAGGTCACAAGAGCAAAGTTAAGCTTTGGTTCTGTATCTACAAACAAAATAAACACGCAGAGGATTCTCCAAAATGTCAGTCCTGTTTTCTATGGAACATTAATTTACTGACAACTATTATATGAAGAAATGTTAGACATACAGATATAATAAGTACTCTTGTAATAAAAAATAGTGCTTGCTGGGTCTTGCTGGGAAAACAAGAATTGCTAAAATAAAGTGTAGATCATCTGTATCTTATACACTAATAACAAAAAGTTAAGGATATTTGGCCCTTGGGGGAAAATTTATGGAAAATGTAAAAAGTTCCCGCTACACTGATATCATATCATGAAAGTAGGACATTAAAGTAGAAGGATGCACTGGTGATTTCCTCATCTCAAACAATTTGTTGAAACAAAAGTTAACAACAATGGTGTGTACACCACAACAAAAAATTTCAACGTCTCAATAACTCGTCATGTGCCCTTGAGCATCAATTACAGCTTGTCAACGACGTCTCATGCTGTTCACAAGTCGATGTATTGTCTGCTGAGGCAGGGCATCCCACTCTTCTTGAAGGGGAGCTCTCAGGTCATTGAGGTTTTTGGGTGCAGAGTTTCGAGCCTCTACACGGCGACTCAGTTGATCCCACAGGTTTTCAATGGGATTCAGGTCTGGAGAAAGTGCAGGCCACTCCATTTGAGGTACACCAGTCTCTAACAGCCATTCCCTGATGATGCGACCCCGATTAGCTGGAGCATTGTCATCCATGAAGATGAAATTAGGCCTGTGTTGTTCATGTAGGGGCACAATCACTGGATTAATGATGTTTTTCAGGTAGTATGGGCTTGTCACTGTACCATTCACAAAGTGTAGGGCAGTTCTATACAGACTGGACACACCTGCCCACACTGTGACACCGCCACCACTAAAAGCTCATCTGGTGACAACAGTGGCTGGTGCATAGCGCTCTCCTTGTCGTCCCCAACATCGTTGGTGGCCATTATTTCTGCTCAACGTGAATCGACTTTCATCAGAGAACAGCACTGAGGCCCACTGTCCCTCGTACAGCGTAAATGCTCCCTGGCCCATGCAAGACGATGACGCCTGTGTTTGCTGGTGTGGTCAGATACCCTTGTGGGTCGTGGTTTCGAATGGTCTTGGGCACATGGGTGCCTCTCATCTCCATTAAACATGCCTGGAGTTGAGTGGCATTCATCATCCGGTTTCTCAGGTCATTGTTCACAATGTAGCGGTCATCAGCATGGGATGTGGCCAAAGGATGCCCACTTTTACGCCTTTCTGTAACTCTTCCAGTCTCTCGGTATCTCTGTTGAAACCTGCTGATGACACTCTGTGACACTGAGCCCAGAGGCCACGTCCGTCTGAGAACGTCCTGTTTAAAGCATTGCAATGGCCAGGTACTGTTGATCCACTGTTAGGTATCGTCTTGGTCTCATGATGTCACAATGTGAACAGCTTGATGAGGACGACTGTTTAAACTCCAGCTGTAATTGAACCAGGACATTTATTGGTCGATTCGAGGATCAAACACCTGTTGTGACTTTTGCCGTTAAGCTCCTCGTTAGAGAACAGCAACATGTGCAAAAAGCACTGAAACATTTAACAGTTGGACAGGTGCATTCAAAAGCTTAGAGAAAGTCATCTCTGGATTCGCTGGTGGCCTTTGTGCCGAGTGAGTTATCAAGGAATCAAGGAATTTTATTTGTCATCACATCACATGTGGTACATGAGGTGGGACGGAATTCTAATCCCCCGGTACAGTTTACACCCTGATAGCAATTTTAAATACTTTAATAAATTATAAGACCTCTGCGAGAATAGGATTGAGCACAGAATCTGCAATATGGGACTTCGGACATAGCAGCAATGAAAATTCGGAGTGCAAATAGTATAATAAAATATAAAGAACTATACGAGAATAGGATTTAACTACACAGAATCTACAATATGGACACAGAATCTACAATATGGGACTTCGGACATAGCAGCAATGAAAATTCGGAGTGCAAGTTACATATTAATTGACATTTTAAAGTGA
>JAVLVB010001260.1:864452-940503 GCA_032876305.1 Orestias chungarensis
AAAAAAAAAAAAAAAAAAAAAAAAAAAAAAAAAAAAACATGATTGTATTGAAAAGCCTAAATCTTTGAGAACTGAGGTTCGCTTTTGACAAAAACACTAGTTTGTTACAGTGCTTCCTTTAGATCAGTGCAAGTAAGTATTTACTCAGTGAACAAGGGAATGATGAGGGGTTAGATTCAAACAGATGGAGAGGAAATGGCAAAAAGGGTGGTTATAAGAGGAGCTCAGTGCATCCAATTACAGTAAGTGGATTCATTTCCTCTAATCAAATAGCTTGGTTAAATATCTCACAGGCAAATCCCCCAGCCAATCTTCACACATCAGCAATCAGCCACTACATCTGCTCCCTTTCTGCTTGGGTCCTTATTACTTTTTCTTACTTCTTCTTCACCTCTAAGCTTTCGCTCACTCATCATGCTATCACTGGCCTACAAGTAAGGACAGTGTCCCTCTACTGTGCTCTTCTCTGAAAATGGGGAATGGAGCCACCAAAACCACATTAGTGACTGAAAGGAGTTCTCCACTGATTTACTGGATGTTAGATCACTTTAGCTCCACCGATGGGTTGAAATGAACATTACCACTGATGCAGGAACCGTTTCGGTCAGTAAAAGGGGAGACTTATTGTTTTATTACTACAATTATAATTAAAACCATATATTTGCACTTTTCTTCTTGCAAAATGTCAAAATAATCAGAGGGGTAACTTTTATTTCTAAAAACTAATAATATACATACACCAATATGTTTTCAAACAACTTAAAAAATTATGATGAAGATGATGTTGATGTTATCAACAGAGGCTTACCTGGTTATTAATCCTAAGGCGGCACTTTATTCCACCTTATCAAACAGTTATGGGCCTCCCTAAAAATCTCCGGAATTGCGACCCTCAAGGCTCTTTGATCTTCTGAATGTTTATTTCTCATGAAACATTTTAAATGATTGGTTTCTGGCAGAAATCTCCTTTTTGTTGTACAAATATTCTTTTGATTTTTGAACGCTTTGCAGCTGAAAGTATTCTCTTACTTTGGAATATTTGTTATGATGTATAAGCATAGCATAGGTGGGTTACAACAACCAGCAGCTAATCCTCAAAAAAGTTCAAGTAAAATCTCATCTGAAGCCCAGATAAGTTAAAAAGAAAGCGCCATGTATCCAGAGAAGGTGCAAAGACGACAGAGATAAGGAGGAAGTTCAAATGATCTCTGCCATCAATCATCAATGGGAATTCTCTAGCTAACAATTTGGATCCTGCACACTCTCTGAGGACCATTGTGCAAAGAAGGATCTTTCATAAAATGAAAAACATTAAAGACAACCCTAACCAATTTCCTTAATCGGTCTGGTAAACAACAAAATAGTGTTTTCAAGCAGAGGCTTATAAAGAATTGAAGTAATACAGACTGCTACAGTCCCTGCTACGGCCGTTAACATCTTAGGTTACAGCAAAATGTAACTTAAAGATTAGATAAGCCTATCTGTTGATGAGTAAAATTTCCTAAATGTGCCACCTCAAGTCCATTACAACTTTGAATGTGGAACTAAAAGGGTTGTACAAACCTGTCTAAACTATACCAGCTTTGTCAGAAAAAGTACTCACAAAATATAAATATAAATATTAATGTTTGTTAACCTAAGACAGGAGAAAAGAATTCGCCCATTTTTACAATGTATGTAAATATCTACTTTACATCTCTACAATCTAGCTACAATTACTCTTGTATTACCTATTTACTCACGAATTTAAATAATATTATTGTAATGCAGTTATTTTCTAATGCTGCAGTTCTCCGACTGCTATAAGTAGTATATCTGAAAAGATCAGTTTAGACAGACTTCAAGATGGCAAAACGATTTTTGTCTTAGAACCTGTCTTCATTGTACTTGAAATGCAAGGAAGTTATTTATTTTACCCCAATCTATGAGCACACGTAAAATGATTTACCACATAAAAACACACAAACCTCTTAAGGTATAAAGTAAAAAAATACCAGAAAAAAAAAACATGGCAATAGCATTTTTGTACTAATGAAAATATTGGACACATGTATTTTTTTTTCTTTTTTAGTTACTGTAAGTGTATTGTTTTAAGAAAAAACCCACTATTTGCCTAAAAGAATTAGCAAGAACGCCCAAAGTCCATCACATAATTCAAATTCCAGGTCTTTTTTAAGCTCTTTATTCATTAACGAGATCAGATTCCCTGGTACGGGGGATACAGAAAACCAAAGTAAGGCCAGAAAAGCAGATTAGTATTACCTTCCAGGAAAGAGCACGCTCTTGGTCTCGAAACACAAGTAAAAATGTATAGCAGAGAATCACGCCAATTTGCTCTTCTTCACTCTTTTTTGCCCCGTTGTTCATTACATAATTGATGTTAATTAGCTCTAAATGGATTAATGGACCTCTACACAGTAAAACGGTTACTGAAAAGCTTTAAGAAGTGAACTATAAATGCAACATAAATTAATGCATAATTGACTAATGAAAACCTTCATTCCAAGTTAAAAAATGATCCTACAGAGTTTGGAAATTCAAAGCTTTAGGGTGTAACGCAAATACTTGGACCAAAAATTTATGGTATAATAATTGGAGTCATACAAATATGTTTTGCCTTCAAATTACATAAAGTCTGTTCTGAAATTTTACCTTATGCATTTTCAGAAGACTGTTTAACACCAGAGGTGGATAGTAGCTAGTAGCTATAAAAATTAACAAACTTTGACTAGTAGTTTTCTAGCACCATATATTTTACTTCTACTTGAGTAATATCATTTTGACTCCTATTATTAAACCAAACATGTACCAAACGCAGAAAATGCCGGTTGGACAATTCGGTGGTCAGGTGAACATACTGTAAACCGTAAATTATTTTACTTACATTATTTATTATTTTAGTTAGATCCTGTTCACCTTTTCCTCTCAAACATTAATTTCTTAAGCATTGCTTCAACTTTGGTAAACCCATAGTGTTTACCAAAGTCCATAAGAACAGATGCATTGTTGGTGAGACAGAGCGGTTATCTCTGGAAATTAAGTCTTTACAAAGATCTTTTGTCACCAACAACTGTTTTTCTCATGTAGATACAAAACTGAAAAGCAGTAGGATATCACATTTTTTAATACATTGCTCAAGATCTCAGGCTTAGATGGATTCATTACTAAAGCATAAATATTTTTACATAACACTAAAATCAATGCAAAACAAAATTAAGGGGCTCACCATACTGTTGATCTCGGAATCCTCATAAGCTTCTGAAGGAGACTTCGGCTCACTGAGAGGCTCAAGGCCTTCTTCATCCCACATATAGGTCCCATCAGAGCTATTGGAAGGCGACAGCTCAACTGATGAACCCTGAGGAGCATCACTTTGCACTGGAGACAACAGCAACGAATCCTGCGTAGATTCTTGCGACTCCTGAATGGCGATTTTGGATTTATTTTCTATAAAAAGCAAATAAATATAAAGAATAAAAATATTATATCATAGCTGTCACAAATAATTTATTTTATTTTTATTTATTTTTGTGTACCCTTCAATTCTGCAGGCTCCCAGTGAGTGTTCTCTTTGCTAAACCCCTGCAAAATGATTTCAGTAGTGCTGTCAGCCATGTCTCCATCACTGAAAACATCTCCTGCAGAGTCAAAATCATCCAAAATCTCTTCACTGGTGTCACCTCTTTCCAATGATGAGACAGAAGATAAGGACATATTCTTCAAGGTCTTGGTAGCCATCTGGACAGAGCTCTGGTTATGAATATCTTTGTCTTTTCCAGTTCCAGCATCAGAGCTATCATCACTTACACTAGAAGTATCTTCTTTTCCACCCTCATCAGTTGAACTAGCACATTTAGATATGCTCATAAGTCCACCACAATCAGATGAGACTGAAGAACTAAAACTCCCTTTAACCCGATCTGGAAAAGGAGATCTATGCGGTTTAGCCTCTGCAGTTGGACCTGATCTGTAACCTAAAGAGCCTACACTGTTGGTCAATGACTTTTTCAGGACAGAATTCGGAAGCAGAGGTATCCTCATGCCTCTTGGAGTGGTGGGCACTGCAAGAAAAGATGGGTTGGGCAGGGATGAGTCAGCTGGAAGGCTTTGGCTATACTGAAAACCTGCACCTCCTAAATTACCATTTAGTCCTACACACAATCTTCCATTGTTGAGCCTTGGTGACTTGAGAAAACTACTGCGAGGGGGTCGAAGCTGGGTGTTGGCCAGAGGCTTGGCTAACTCCACAGCTCGATTAAAGGAGAAAGACCGTGTCATTGGCTCAGAGGTGGGAGAGGGAATCTGTTTGAAGTGAGTGAAGCTGTTTGAACGCACCATGTTGTCCAATGTCAAGATCCTCTGTTTCTCACTGGATTGTGGTAGGCTATCCTGAGAAATGCTCCTGGGACAGCTTGTGCCTAACATTGGTCGCACAAGGCGCAACTCCGACGATGTTCGAGCATGAATACCCAAAGTATTACAGGCTACTTTAGAAACCCCATTCAATTGGTTTTGACCAACTTTTGTCATTTTGGGACTTATTTTTGTCATTTGCCTAGTGACAGTTTTTGGGCTGGACACAGCCACCATTAAAGATCCTGACCTACGCATCGTAGGTGTTGATTGGGAGCTACCTTTTACCTCTGTTAATGAGGGCACATGATATTGTGCCTTTTCTTCATTTCTTTCCCAAGGAACCGTAGGTGTACTGGAGCTAGATGAGTTAATACTATCATCCTTTTTCTTTTTCACGTACGGAGGAGAAGGCCGAATCAAACAATTTATGCGTGTTCCATGTGAATTGGTCTTGCCATCCTGGGAAGATATAGGTGACTGTGTGGCACCATTGAACACAGGACTATTCCCAACACCCGAGCGTCCACCATACTTTGGCAATCTGGATACCATGGCAGGCCCAATCAATGTGTTTTCTTCCATTAGATTTTGAAGGCATTTAGGAACTGGTGAATATGCATAACTGTAAAGAAAATAAACAGAGAAAAGAAAAACATTAAATATTGATGCAGCAAATAGGCAATCAGTTTAATTTTTATATTTTTTTTTTAAGAGTGGAACGCAGCCCGAATTAAAATCAGTATCAGTACAAATAATCCTACTATTGTCAGTGAAAAACACAAATTTATTTACCATTCGTATTTATAATTTCCTTATATTTCATAAAAACTCAAATAAAAAACAAACTAGCCCTAACCTCTTACTTTTGGTCCTCTATTAATACCGTAAACAACATTAAAACACTCACTTTAAAATGACTTGGTAACCCCAACAAGTTATTATAGGAAAAGTACTAAAATACTTGTCCTATTATCATTCAAATTACTAATATATAAGTCTGATGCAACATGTAGCTAGACCTAAGGTTGGAGCATTTGAAGCTATAAGACCTGGCCAAGTAACAAATTGGTAACAACAAATACAAGGTCCCTGATAGACAAGCTGGGATGATGGCCAGGATGCTGTGAATAGCGAACAGAGGATGTGTGTAATGTGAAGCCTTTGAAGGGAAAACACAAAGCTGTTTCCTCCCACTCATTTGGACTTGTTCATTTCCAATCAACCATGTGACACGTGTACATGTGTTCACTTTGCACCTGCATGTAACATCCATCTGTCCTGTGCTAGAATAAAATGAATTTAAAAAGTTGCTTAACTCCAGATGGCTGCTTTGGTTAACAGAAAATAAACCATCTGTAATAGTGGGCAAAGCAGTAAAAAAAAACAAAAAACGCTAAGAGCCATTTTCCCACACCACCTGCCTATGTGGTGCACGTCCACATAGGCAGGCAGTTAATCCTTTCAGTGCAAATTTCTTGGAAAAGGCTCTTAAAAGATGACAAATCAGCTGCTGAAGATACAACTCAATCACATTTTTACAAAGATGGGGGGGATGGGCCATGTGTAGATCAATGTGGGTCTTTTATTCTGAAAAAAACTAAAACAGCTCCCAGTGCCCTACATCTTCACTCAGAGACACACGTGTCTGCAGTCAAACAGACCCCCTCACCCCACCATCCTAATCTGTTTGATGCAAACAATCATGGGTATAAACACAAAAACACACACTTGCACAAACTAAATCAGGTCAACATGGATAGACGGGGTTACTAAAGCCTCTTTGCCCCTGAGGAGGGGTTAGTGAATAGGTCTGTGTTTAATTGGAAGATTGGGGCTTTTGCAACTGTCAGTCCCTCCAGAACCTTTCAACTTTCATTCATATCCATAGTGGCAGAGCACTGTTGCATAGCAGCACACACTGATGTGCTAAATAGTCATTTATCAGGGTCATCGATACTTCCAGCACCAGATGAAAAATATTACTAAATGTTACTTAAACGTTTTTGTTTTTTGAAGTAATACAGCAGCATCTTTCTGAGTAATACTGCTGTTTTATTAAGATATAACCACTTACCTAAAATAATAGATGAGCAGTGAATGAAAAGTCCAGCCCATTTAGCCTAGAAGTTCGTCATAAAAAGCATGAATTTATGGATATATTTTCTGTATCATCCATCAAGCACAAAAACCCAAATTAGAATTAGTTACCTATATGAAGATACAGTGTTCATAAATACTAATTCTTGTGTTATTCTTTAAAAAAGAAAGAGTGGAAACATTTATTATTGTCTGCAACAAGCTCTTGCAATTATTGGTTTATTTGATGGGTGTTAATTTTCTTTTTTTCTATGCATTACATTTAAATACCCATAAATATTGTTATAGATTTCCTTATCGTACCTGTGTTAATCAGTATTTTGGATTATTTTTTTGCAACAGTGAAAGTTTTTTTATTTTATTTCTGTTTTTAAAATAACATTAACTTTAAAGCTTAAGTATTGTGACAAGATGAACCTTTGTTGTTTTTTTTGTTTTCTTACTTTAAGTTAAAACACTATAAGAATGTACCCGGAAACAAAAGTAACTACCAAGAAACTTTGAGTATAACAGATATTGTTTGTAAAATGACTATATAAGAAAGCAAGATGAGCTCAAACAGCATACAAGTGTTTCTAGATAAAAAAAATAAAATAAAAACTGTTTCAGACTGCTCCAAAGTTAGAACTTCACTGTTATTTGTTCTGTGCCATGATAAAATATGCCATACTCCCCAAGTGGTTTAAAGAGGAATATAGTGTCAATAGGCAACAAAATAAACAAGATCCTAACTGACTTAAATATAACCAGAGGTAGGCCGTAAACAGCACCGGCCATCTGTCTAACCCAAACACTCAGGTCTGCCCTGCCCCCCACTCAATGAACAGATATTCAAGAGCTTTGCTTCAAACTGCACAAAAATATGTTGACAAAATAAGGTTGTTAAATAACAGGGAAAAAACACTACTAAAGCAGGGATTTCTTGTTTAATAATAATAATAATAATAATAAAAAAACATTATGATGAAGGCTCAGTTTTACACTGTTTTGGTATAGATTGTGATTCACCAAGGTATACTGAAAGTGATGCAAGGTCAGAACAGAGTAGTAGTCTTTAGAATATATTTCTTATGCAGTTTTAAAATAGATTTTCTTTCAAGAAAGGCAAAAGATGGGTGAAAAATAGTTTAAAAAAGGTGATAAGTAGAGTCGTGCCGAGAAGCATGGAGACCAGCCCGGACAGTCTTTTCCCTCAGAGAGGTCTCCTGTATGACCTGAAGCTCAGCATCTCAGCAGCAGGCACAGTTTGTGAAATGAACTGTAAGGTGAGATGACCTCTTTTCTTACTCACTGCTATACTAGGAAAGGAGCTTTATTTTTTGTCTGACAGTAAGGATGCTGGTCCTATTTCATTTTTCACACAGCAGACAGCTGCCCTAAGATACCTGGTAAAGGTGGAGGAAAGCCACTTTCTTTTAAGGGGAGCTTTACAGTTGCCCTGACAATGTTCATGAGCTCTGGACACTCAGAATGGATGCAGATGGGATGCAAAAGCCTGAGGGTAATATTTTATTGGGTCACTGGGGCTACACATGATGAAGGTACTTCACAAGACATAGCAAATCCCTAAGTTTCAGTAGAGTAGTATGCAGAGAAAAATAATGATTTTATTTGAACCTATTGACATTTTTTAATTAATTGACTTTCTTTGAACTTGTTCTTCACATCTTTTTTTGCCAAGTGTTTTTTAGATGTTACAATTTCATTTTCATCTAAAGAACAGGTAGCATGCTGCAGAACAATCAACAATTGGTTAAGATCCGTATAAGGGTTATCATGTTTACTCCTTAGTGTTTATAAGATTGTGTGTGTTTTTTTAGAATCTGTTGATTGGAATCCTGATCAAGATTTAATATCCTCTAGAAAAACACTGTCACTAGTAACAGATTATAAGTATTTAGGTGCAAAAACAGATGTACTATTTACTTTTAAAACTTATGACCTTTTTGACGTAGCTGTATCTGGTACTGTATATGAATTGACTCAGTCAAAGGAAGAACTATTTCAGTGTACAGGTCTTCTGCTTTTGCTTTTTTTGACACTATTTAATGTTTCTGTTTAGTAAACACATTTTAAATCCAAGCCCATATAATCTAAATTAATAGAAATAGGAGCAGTAAAAATTGAAATAGAATATTCTCCATTCATCTTAAGTCAAGAAACTGTGATTAAACTTTTTTTTTTGCTGATTTTTATGACTACACACAGACTTGATGACTGCCAGACCTACATTAAGAAGGGATCGCTTAAATAGAACCTGCTTAACAGGTAGAAGTAGACAAAAATATCTGGTCTGATCTGCATTAATTCAAGAAAAAAAGAGAAAAAAATGACTGACATCTATGAGTCTAAAAAGGTTTATTAAATTATGTAAGCTGAACATTAAGTGCACGATTACGTGGCTGCGGGACGCTCTTGTTCGCATACCCTTGAAGGTCCACAAGTAAACACTGTGCCAAGTATCTGTATAATCCATCTAGCTACAACATACATTGTCATGTATTAATTTATACAAATGCGTTTTACAACACAGTAATTGAGGCAGAAAGAATGAATTGAAATAGTAATTACCAAACTGCAAAATATTCTTTGAACAGAGAAGGTTTTTAAGGCTTTTAAAAAGGGACATATTGATGGACAATTCTAAGGAAGCTAAGGCACAATTAGAACCAAACTACAGCAAAAACAACTGTTAAACTAGAACAGATAACTGCTTGCCAAAAAATAAAATAAAATCTGACATTTTCAACTGCATACTGGTATAAATCCAAACGTTGTCTCTTTTTGCCAGATTTCTTATCAAGCACTGAGCAACTAACTCACTTTACCACAGTTAAGTCTTGCAAATATCTGGGCAAACTGCACGTTTTCTGTGATCTCTGCGGAATTTGCGCACATGGTTAGTTGTCAGGTTGAGACTTCGTAAGTCCGCTTTGAGTCCAGCAAGACAAGTATACAGTGGAGTGAAGTACGCTCGAGTATGGAGGAGCCTTCCACAACACCATAACAACGCTTTGAAATAAATGGCTCCAAATGTCAATATACTTGAGAAATTGTATCCCTAAGGCTACATAGATGATGGCCTATAGTGCAGTGGGTAGGTAAAACACAAATATAGATAAAGACCTACAGAGAACAAAGTGTTGTAATCAGAAAAAAAAGTTAAAACACTTTTTTTCCAGCAAGTAGCTGTTTTACTGTCTAAATAGTTTTTCTCTATGAAGAGAGGTTCCCAGTATGTTAACAAGCCACAGTAGAGACATATCACAAAGTTACAGACAGGCACACAAAGTGATTTTCTGGTTCAAAGATATATGATTAATCTGGAATAGGTTTACAGTAAACACATCCTAAATATGAAATAGTCTAAGTGGCTTCATATCAAAACCAAACTAAAGTGAAATGTGGCCTCATGCTTTAAGGAAGCCAAATGAGGCAGAAAGGTAAAAACTAGACCAATAATCTGGTCAGGGTAGTGGTGAAACATGACTCTCTCCCTGAAGAGATTATCAGAGTCCATTACTACAGGTTTATAGATTGAGACAGGGAAGATGCTAGAAAGAAAGTGTATGAAGTAAATCAGTAGTGAATGGAGCTGTCCCGATGCAAAAACTTGCAAACCAATGAGACAGCATGAATGCGTCTGTAATATTCTATTAAGAGAGTGGTAGATCAAATGACAGTCTACCCACAGTAGACACAATGAGCAGAAGCGAGGAGAGAAAGTGTTAAGGCGTGGCAATCTGCTCTGTGAGGGATAGATTACATGGTTCTACAGAAACCAACATTTTTATGGGGAAAATTCAATTTTGAATGTATTGAAATTTTCTGAATACAAAAACATATCATACACAGGTCAGTTAGAAAATATGACCTTAATTCAGTGAATTTCTGACCCAATGATTTTTGTTTTGACAATGACTTATTAAATCTAAACTAAACTCTGGATCTAAAAGTGAAACTAAGGTTGCACGTATCGGAAAAGTGGTGCACAGGAAACCATAATAAACTTCAGGAGCTGCCAGACGTGATCCCGGCAAGTGTACAAACGTAGCGTCAGTTGTGTAGTTCGTAACGATGGGGTGAGTGGGAGGAGAGTGCAAAGCTTTCATGAGTGCATTAATATTTCACAAGTGTGACTTTAAGAATCCCTACCTAGCATTCAACAAGACAGAAAATAATCATCAAGAGAATTTACAATGAAAACTGATATGCAAAATGAAAATATAAAAAGGCCAACAGATAAAGCCAATGTGTTACTCCCAAAAAAATAGCAACATTCACAGTATTTTTTCAAATATCTTGAAATTACTGAGGGGAATAACGAAATAGAACGATCCTGCCAAGCCATCAGCTGAGCAAAAAATAAATAAAAAAAACTGTTTGTTGTGCCTCTCACAGAGATTCAGCGTAATTTAATTTCTCCCCTCATCATTTCATGGTTGACAGCCTACAGGTTCCGCTCCGTCAACTATTTTCTGCTAAGGCAGTAAAGTCATATGAGTAATGCCAGCTTTTCATGGTCTCCAGTTGAGTCTGTAATGTCAGTTACCTTTTATAAATCAAAGCAAGGAGTCTGAAGGAACCCTTTCTATTTGCCACACAACTGAAGGTAAAAAAAAAGGTTTATAGACACTGATTTGACTTCAGAGTTTCATTTAATGCTTTAAGTTAATGACCTAGTCAAGATCAGCTGCTCTGCATCTACACGTTTAAAATGGTATTACATTGTCTTATTTTTTGGTGTGATATTTATGACTTTACCTAAACATATCAAGCTCCAGCTATACCTGCTCACATAAATGAATCACACTGCACTTCAGAGTCATAGGGTTTGAAAAGTTTTCATAATCTGCCCTGACTTATCCAATAAAGGTTTTTCCCCTGAGCTCTTTCCAAGGTGTGATGATGAGTAATAAAAGTCTTGGCAGAGCTTCTGCAAGTTTAATTAGCAGCTCAGATCTCAAGTCTCCCCAATGCCATCATCGTGAGACTCTTAATGCCATGATTTGTTGAGCTGTTTGAGTACAGGTGTGAAAGAGATAGACACATTCCGATGTTTCCTATACCAAGTCTGACCTTCACTTGAACTCCTGAGTAACAACAGATTTATGTTTATTATTTAAAACTTGACCGGTCAAAAAGGCTGATATTGGTAGCTTGTATCACTAAGCTATAAAAAGAAATACAACAGAAAAGGTGTCTTAAACAGGCTCATTTGGGGTCAAACCATCTAGGTCTTCATTGTAATAGAAGAACAATCAGGATTCAGAACTTAAAAACATAAATGTATGTTATTTTCAGTATTGGACAAACCTCTGCTAAACACTTGGCTCACTTAGCTTCATCTATACTCTAATTTCCTTTGCTGTTTTATAAACTATCAATTGACTAAAGAACATTCGTGTTGTCGTTTTAGTTATCGAGTCTTAGGGATTCTATAAATTAGCTATATTTAAGCTGTTATATTGAAGGATGGAAGGTGGAGACTTTAAATGCAGTTCAGTTTCCTTCCCAAACGCTGATGTAGTCCAGCGAATGAAATTTTTTATGTATTGTATATTGCATGGTTGTAGAGCTTCAGGCGATAGTTGTAGACCAGGGGTGTCCCATACGTCGATTGTGAGTCAATCGCACGGTATTAAAGGAAATAGATGACCAGATCAATCCTTTGTTTGTTTTTTGATTCACATACCTGGCAGCAAACTGATGAGCATTTAAGGACGCAAACATACGGAAACACACGCCAACTCTACGTTACCTTTGCCTTAGGGGGCTTAGCAAACTACTGTGTCGCATAGCGAGTCTCCCAGTCTCTCTCAGCAGAGGCGGAGCTAGAGGCCGTGGTAGCACCAACCCCCCCTGAAACCTAAATATACTGTATATACCTACACACATACCACAGTGGGTTAATCCAGTTATGACAAGACAAACTCATATGTGTTATGGATTGAATTTAAGTTCAATTAAAATATACTTCATCCTGAAAGGATAAAATATACAATTAAAATGATTTAAATTATTAAGGATGAGGGGGATCCCTTAGGATTGGTCATGTTTTAAGTAGCTCACAAGCTCAAAAAGTGTGGGCGCACCGGTTGTAGACAGTTTAAAATGTAGACCAAAGCCGAGTCTGGGCTAGTCTGAACCACTAAGCAAAAAGTGTTTCTCCAAACAGAAACTGTGTGTAGTTCTCAGGAAGAAATTCATGCATTTTGTTTCCTTCATCCTGACCACTCAGTTTTAATAAGTATAGATAGACAGACTGATCAGACAACTGCTTTCACAATTAGGAAGAAAGAAAGAAAGGAAGGAAGAAAAAAAAAGGAAAAACAGAAGTAAAAAAAGAAGACAAAGAGGGGGAAAATTAGGTATAGGGGTCTTTTATTTGCCATGTCTTACTTGTTATGCATTTGTTTCAATTATGCCTTTTCTTGTTTTCTCTCAAATGTGAAAGACACACTGTTTCCAATAAACCCTGATTTAACAAGGTCAATAAAAAAACATTTTTAGGCTGGCTTGCACTTTCTAGGAGAACCGTAGCAGATATATCCTGTGTGAGTAAATACAATTCAACAAGGTCAACTTCCTTTTGAGCTCATTTTCCTGTGCCTCCTTGTTCCCCTTAAATCTACGGATGACATCCTGTACCAAACACGTTCCACAGCTGCAACTATTTTTCGTTGGATGCCAACAGTTCCTCATTAGGCTAAAGGAGAGCGAGCGTGAAATCTCTCCCCCTACTTTTTTTTTTTCCTTTAGCTTTTTCATTGAGATGAAAAATGAATTTGTTGAAGCTGTTTTAACTGGAATGGCTAGTATCCAAAAGTGTAGCATCTTTCATGTACCATTAGTAGTTGTATATTCCACTGATGTGTAATCTGTTTGATAATAAAAAAATAAGACTAACATCCATTCGGCAGCAATGGCAGCTGAGTTTAATCTGTCATGCAAGCGCAGTATTTGAATATCAAAGTGATGCTGGAGCATGTGGCTGAAAAGATTTGGGGGAAGCATTTGTTTTTGACTTCGACAACAGTTACACAAAGTCAAATTGTGCTGCGCCTTGTTTTTCTCAAACATCACAGCCATTAGCTTAAAAACTAGGGAGACAGACATAAACTGTTCAAATGTAGGCACATGGATTCTACAAATAATAGAAATGGAGAAAATTATTAACAATAATAACATGAACTGACAAGCCTGTAAATAGACCATAATTCTCAAGAGATTGTTATGTAGATGTAAATTATTATAAATAAATAACATATCATTAAATAACATATCAAATCGTACAACTGATTTTTTCAACTAATGCTTGCACATTGAAGGAAGCCCCCAATTTTGACACTGCATGACTTGGAACCCATTGACTTGTGTACTTGTTTAGTATGTGACCCGATAAGACTTAAAGAACATATCACATTGATCAAAGCCTTAAAGGATCAAACAATAATCATTTAAGTCATAAATCTCATAGCACGACACAACTGGCATGTATGCACCCTTCATTCTCTTGGGCATTGCGTACCTATCAGGTTATCCCTCTTTCTTTATTCAAGATAACGGGTGGATTATTTTTAATAACTGGAAATCTGTAACAAACACATTTTTTAACAGGGCTATGATGGAGAAAGAACCAAGCAATCACCAAAAACACTATGGTTGACACTTCAAATCACATATGCATAACAAACAAAAAAAAAACAAGAACAAATTCAACCCTCCAATATTACCATCAACACACAAAACAATAGAGGTTACGATGGTAGACATCAGTGGGATTTGTATCTATCTATCTGTATTCATGAAGCTTCAAAGCAGTCTCCATAGATATATAGCTGTCCACAGGTTTGTTTTCTGTTGTTCTTCCAACTTAGGAGGCTGTTTTTTGTATGAAGCTTAGTTGGACAACTGGCAGTGAGATGCAGTCTTCTTCTGGATCTCTCTGCAGAGGGTGGACCAAATATGTGGCAACCTGCATTTGGCCCTCAAGACACTAAATCTAAGGGTGTGCATCAGGGATGTGTGGTGAGATCTTAGGTAAAGGAGGCAGCAGCAAACAAAGAGTCATGTCACTAAATATTTATTCTTAAATCACCACATAAATGCATACACTATCTAGCATATAACAATACAGGCTCTTGGAAAAAGGACAGAATAAGTTGTTCTAAAGTATAATATTGAATAGATGTATCTTATCCTTGGAAACAGTCAGTCCCATCAATTGATCCCCAAAGTTTTTTTTTAAATCTTAACAATTGTATCCGGCCTTAAAACTCCATAAGATCTCTTTGCAGACAGCATCAACGTTTCTGACTGCACAGACAATATATGTGAAGAATGTACTGCCAATGATGCTTTTTATGACTAAATGATGTAGTTAAGTTATGACAGAGATCTACTGCTTTCACCATTTGGGTAACGTACATCCTAAGAACGACAAGGACACAAAAAATATATATGTTTGTGAAATCCTTTTTCTTTTCCATTTCTTTTTTTTCAGATTGGAGTAGACAGTCAAAAAACATCAACTATCGCTTTAATGTCTAATAAATAATGTTTACCTCTGTGGGTAATGCTGTGATACAGCTTGCCAGAAAGCAGGTGTAGATAGAAAAAGAATTAAACATTGTGCTGCAAATCTATATTGATTTAACCTGCAGGAAAATATAAAAGCCAACCCCTTCCAGCATTTTTCCAAGCAACAGTTTCAACATAAAACATCGGCCATCTGTCACATAGATTTTTGTCTATTCAAGGAGGATTTCTTAATCTCTGCAGAACACACTTGTTCTAAATGTCTGTCAGTTTTAGACCTTATGTCTGTGATCCATTCCGAGCATAGGGAGCTATTCCAAGGCTTTAAACATCTTTGGTCTTACCAAGGGAAAGACAGTGCTGATAAGCAGGACTAAGTATAGCTCTAATGATAGGCCACATGCAATGGCAGAGGAGGGCAAAGAGGATAAGAGAAAAGTCCAAGTCAAGTAGCTCAAGTCGTTAACATTACTGTGGATAAAATGAAAAAATGTAAGCCAAAATGTATACAACAATATCCTCAATGCTTTTCTATTGCTTGTCTATCAGATTTGTCATTTTGTCAAGACTGTGCATCTGTAGACAGCTTCAGTAATTGTAATAAGAGAAAGTGCATGGATCTAGTAAAAAATACCTTTTGGAGAGTGCATGTTTGCATGTAGCTAATTAACCTGACACCAAGGCAAGATTTGCTCCGACAACACAGGAGTGTAACACAGGCAGAGCCAAACTCCAACAAAACACATAGGGTTGTAATGAGAGAGGTAGTGAAATTTAAAGCTTCTCCTGACACATTTGGCTGCCAAGAACATTTTCCCATAGATCAGGTCCAAAAAGTTATTTAAACATGGAGAGATTGACATAAAAGCCAAAGTCTTTAACTGCCAGAACAAGAATAATGACCAGCACAAAGTCATGTTAGATGTAATTGAAAAAGTTGTCAGAAACCATTTTGCACTTGCAAAAGTTAATGAGTAATTAAGTAATGGTACATTATAGAGCTTGTGAAAATAGTAACTGTGTTTTATCTGTACCACTATGTCTATGCAATTACTGCTTTAAAAGGGATGTATACCTATAAACTAAAATCAAACACAACCAACTTTTACATCCAGTTACCTTCATAACGATGAAAGCATTGTAAGTGTCTTCGATCAGTTGCTAATGAGCTGGGCTGCAGGTCCTGATTCATCATTTACATTTTCCTAGATTCTGTTTTGGAAATTAAATAACTCTTAACACGCTGGGTAATGTGTTTCAGAATTGCATGTTACCCACTGACATTTTTTCATCATTTCTTTCTGATCATTTTTCCACAAATCCCTATGACCACAACAGGTCTGCAATGACTAATTCAACAGGGTTCCGTTATCACTAGTAAGGGGGTGTTTCACTTTTTTGGTCAGTTGCCGACAAACCCACAGGACTAATTGATAGGTGGTGTCATGTCAATAATCTGGGGTGCTGTTTAACCTTCACTTGGCTCTGTTGAGACTCTCAGCCTCTGATTTCCGGCAGTGTCAAGCCAATGACTTCACACATCTCCATGATGTAAATAACCCCTCTGAGTTTGATGACAGCACATTTTAACCTCCTATACACCCCAGCGGAGCCCCCTTTCCCAGGCACCATACTGTCTTGGAATGACTGCAATGCAAAGTGTGTGATTTCACTCATGGTCACATGGAGAAATGCAGACTGTAAGGGCGCAGTACATAAAACCACACAGTCAAGACAAATTAACTGAATTGCACTTTGGGTGGTCTTTCCAAGTAATTGCGGATGGTCAGCTGCAGCTGACTATCCAATTAATCTGTTAAAGATGTGCTCAGCCGAGATGGTGCGGCGAGGCTTTTGCCAACAGTTGCCTGAGGAAAACAAACAGGGATTTGCATGTAGGAGCACGTGCAGCTGAGCCAAACCACAGGTGTCCAGCTCACTGGCTTACACTGTACTGAGGCTGTGGCGCTTTGCACTGTCTGGGCCATACATGTCCCAGCTTTAAATGGAGTGAAACAGAGGCAAGCTCAGATGCCACAGAAAAGTCTTGACGGACGACAACTTCAGCTGTGGTGTAAAAAAGTGAGCGTACAATATTAAAAAAAGTGGTTTAAAGTCTGCGTTGAAATTTTATGACCGTGTGAGTCATCATCACTTGCCAGGGAATCCTGTGTCAAGTGCACAGACCGACACTATCTAGAGAGTATCATTTCATGGTTTTGTACAGATATGAATCTGAATAGAGGCAACTTTGTGTGATTCCCTTCAGTTCAGTTGCAGTTTAGAATAACATTTTCACAGGAATAGACAAAGCTTTTAGGTTTCCTCCTATTTTATATCAGCTGTCCCAATTCTTTATACATTTTCAGGCTCCTCAAAGCTTGACCAACCTCATCAGGGAATGATGAGTTAATGTCATGACTGTAGGGGATGATGCAAAAAAATATATATATAAATAAATAAATAAAGCAATTTAAAAAAGGCATTATGAAAACAGACTTTAAGCTATTATGACAAACAAAGTCTGACATATGTTTGATTTTTTTTTTTTTTTTTTGCAGATGTGGTTTACGGTGTTGTTGACTTACCTTAGTTATGCCTCTAGCATGCCCTCCACGTGACTCTAGGCAAGCGGTCCACTCTTATATTGTACATAACATGTAAAAAAATAAATAAATAAACACATTTGCAGAGTAGCGTAAATTCTTCTCTAAACTATGTGGTTTAAAAAAAAAAAAAAAAAAAAAGGTGAGTTGTAGTTAGATTGAAGTGCAGAAGTACCTCAGACCAATCAGGCGGGTTTCACCGTCAATCAGATCAAAACAAGCTAGAGGAAGTCCGAAATAAAAAGCGTGACGGAAACGCCTCATCTCATAAAGGAGAGCGTGTTTTTTTTTCTTCTTCTTGTTGTTTTTTAATCAGATGTTTGCATCTAAAGGATTTAAACGCGGACGCCGCGTTAGTTGTCAGCTGACAGCTGCTAAACCAAGGAGACAAGTGTTCGCCAATTGTTTTAACATAGATACTAATGTAAAAACAAAGATTGTAAAGTCAGTAACGAAACAACACAGCACTTAGGTAATAGTCTACCAAGACGAAACAGCACAGTAGCGGGACTCCCGGCGAGTAGCGGAGCTTCGGGTTCTGACATGCGCGCCCCTTAGGTGGGCGGGGCGTGGAGTAGCTCATCTCATGGACCCTCCCCGTGGTGGGCGGTGCTTATAGACGTTCTAATCTGACAGCTGATTCTGACCTCTTCTGTACTTCTAGGTCATTGTAAACAATACACTCTAGTATTTATAGCAAGAAAGTTTTAATCTTTTTTTGTCATGATTTGAATTTAATACATTTCTAGTTTGTTTTGTTTCATTTTTACATTGTGGTGTTTTGTTTTTGCTGCAAGTTGCAACAACCTCAAGGTTTGATACGTTATTTAGTACTTAATTGGTAGCATTATTATAACTGGCTTTATGTTTTTATTTGTTTTGTTGTTGTTTTTTGACTCAAAAGTTAAAAAGAAATTGGTCAATATTTGTGGCTACACTAAACAATATGAAAAGTAATATACTATTCTAATATAATTTCCATTTTATTTAGTTTTGATATAAAGTAAAGCTAAAATAACTGGCTATTAAACAGAAACAAAATACATTTTATTACTTTTATTTACAGGCAAAATAGACTTTATAATGTAGTGGTTTTTTTTCTTCAAATATACATTATGTTTTTTTTGTTGGGGGTGTTTTGCCAGGAGTTCAGTTTGCAATGTGAGGCTACTACTGAGAAGAAATCGCCAGTCTATTATAGGATAGTTTCAGAATGCAAAAGTAAACAAAATAATAAAAAAAAAAAAATAGTTAAACAGGGTTATCTTCATTGCTTTTGTTTTTTTTGTTGTTACAAAAAGAGAAATGGGAAGAAAATGTGCTGCAGGGATCAAAGTCTGTAAAGACACAACTGGTTATCCATTAAACTGTCAGATGGCTTTAGACACAACAATGGTTTAGCCAGTGTTAAGATCCTTTGCCTGCATAAAAGACAGTAAGAATGGCCTTCAAAAGATCTGAGCAAAATAATTATAAATCCAAATTAAACAAATTTTCATATAAATGTTTATTGTCTAAGACGTTCTGTATCAAATTAAATTTTAACAGCTTTCAGTGCACAACACAAGTTTACTTCATGATTGTTGTTGATATTGTTTCCGGAAATATTGTATCAAATGTTCTAAAAATGAATAATATTATACCACCATTCAAACAAAATAATTCACAATACAGAAAGAAAACGACTGACGGTAAAATTTACCTTAGATTCTCTTCTCCTCTATATTGTTGGTTTTTCCACTAGAGGGTAGCAGTGTATTATCCTTTGCAGCTCACAATTCACATATTCAGCTCCCCTCTGTTCACATTCCTTCCTTTTAGTGCCATGTTTAATGCTTCTGGCTGTCTGGGATATATTAAAAGTTTTAAAGTAAAAAAGAAAATCAAAAAGATGTGCAACCATGTGTTTTCTACAGTTCATAAATCACACTGTGGATCAGTCCCTATTGCAATAAATACCATATACCTTCCAAAAAAAAAAACAACATTCTGCTCACTTTCCCTCTGTGGAAATGTGTTTTTTAGACACGTCAAAGCACCAAAAAAAGTTCACATAGAGTGAAGATGTGAATATATATCAATTGAGAAGAAAGAGAAAAGTTTCAGTGCAGCCTGAGAGGAGGGGAGACAGCGAAAGAAGAGAAGTATCTGGAGACAAGGTGAAGAAAAAGAAGACCTGCTAAAGAGACAAGGTAAAGAAAAAGAAGACCTGCTAAAGAAAGGTGGAACAGGGTACTCCCGTAAGTTTCTTCAGTTCTCTATTATCAAAGCGTTAGAATAAAAGAGAAATTCAACCGTTTTACTGCAAAAAAGTGGAGCATTGTCTAACTCTCAGTTTAACAACATGCTCTCACTCCGCTGTGTTAAAAGGTTTGTTTTTGCTGATTTTCCAGAGCATCAGGTGTCTGCTTTGTTATTAGATTGCAATAATAGTAAATTAAAACACAGCAAAAGAAAGTAAAAAATGCATCAACATATTGACCTCACTAAACTCACTAAACATTTACACCACAAGAAAAGTTTATGAACAAAAGTGAGAAATCTGTTCATTTCAACTGATGAAAAGGAAGGTTCAATATAGCCCTAATAGAATCTAGGAAAATATTATTTCAACTATCTTCTTAGCATGTTCCACAAAGGTTAAAGTCCTACTTAGTTACCAGAACACAATCAGCTATAGGGCTGAATTTATCTCCCTTGTATGTTTTCTTTATTTGCTACAAGTCAATGACTCAATCCAGTCTGCTGGATTTATTTAGATTAGAAAATTATGAAAACCAATTTTTAATGTTGATTTATGATGTGAATAAAATGATTTTCTTGTAAAGTGGCTTGAGATAGCATGTATTTTTAATTGGCACCATACAAACTGAATCTCATTTGTCCCTTTTAATTGCAGTGAATGTCTCAGCCATGAAGTTGAGTTCGATGCTTGGCTTCTTTCTCCTTATTTACCCTTTGGTGACCACGGTAAGTTTTTTGAACTATTAAGCACCAAAAGATGTATTCCCTCACGCAGTTTGGAAGTGTTCCCTATACCTTAAATTGTAATGAAAATGAAATTTATGTTGGTTTTTTTACCTGTTGATGGCTTCACTTACGACAATAACAGCTAAAATATTCTTTAGATCACCCTTTCGATCATCTTTGATGATTGTTGGGTTGTGGCTTTCAGAATAAAACCATGAGGTATGAAAGCCTGGCTCAACCTCTCAGCCACCTGCAGGTGATCTGAAAAACCTTTGAGGGGCAGATGTGGGCCTGGCGTAGAATACAAAGAGTCTTGAAATCCATCTGATGGAGATAGAATACACATGATTTAAAATCTTAAAACCCAAGCCAACAGTGGTTAGACATTTAGACCACATTTGCACGATCACATATTTGTGCCTCTGAAATTAAATAAACAGGTATGATCATTTTGCTTTCTATGCTGAGCATGCCAGACAAATTTCACTTTACTGTCCGGGTGTCTTTATGGCTCAGGGAGGCAGAGCTCAGCGCAGACAGAGACAAGCTGAGGAGAGGCTGACTCCATATATCGGTAGAGTGGACGCCGGTAAGATGTCTGTTATGAAAAATTCATCTAAGGTTAAGACTCATCAATAAGAAAGTTACCTACAATAAATAAAAATGCCCAGAGGGAATGTACAACATGATGTTTTTTATATATTAACCAGTCCTCATACTTAAATATTAAATAAGCAGGTTCAGCAAAAGTAACAACTTATTGATACTTCACAGGGAAAAATTTAGTTAAAGTATAGTGGTTGAAAAGAAAGGCAAGCACACATTTAAAATACCTATAGTCAAAAGTAATGGCCGGCCAAAATTAAATAAGTAAAATTTTCTAATGTTTGTGCTCATCAAACAGATTTCTAAGATGCAAATCAAAGAAAACCTGAGTTAACACAAAAAGCATACTTCAAATGAGTTCCTTTTTTTGGGTTAAATCTGGCCCTGCATTAAAAAGTACTGGCCTTCTAAAGCTAGGTTAGCCTGGAGGGCAACAACTGCCATTAAGCAATTGTGATAAATGGCAGTGAGTCTTACATAACAATAGTGGTAACCTAATCAATCCACTCCAATTTTTTCCTATTTATTCGTTGTCCTCCCTCACAATCCAAGTTCATCTGTGTATGGTCATGAATTGAACTCACAACAATTTCTTTAAGTTTTTTTTTTTGGTAGAAAGCATAATGTTTATATACCCCTGTCCCACATCCAGGGGACTCACGGGAGTCACAAAATCAGTAAATTATGTTTATTTATAAAGAATAATGAAATATGCTATGATGGGTTGTACCCAGCTGCATTGTGACGGAGGTACCTGGAGCTCTTAAGAAACCTAGAAAGCAGTTTGAATCCCTATGCATATAGAAGAGGGAAACCTCCAGGGAGGCGGGGCTTTCAGTTATCAGCCTCATCTCCTTTTTAAAACAAATTGTTTTTGATGAATCTTACAGTTAGGAGGAAGAGAGTTAAGCATAGTGGGTGGGAGTGTATTGAATCTAAAAACACGATTCCCCTTGACTCTATCTCTCTCATTCTAAAGGTTTAGGTTATCCTGAGCTAGTTCTACAGTCATGCTGCAATAGGGCTGCTTCCATAAAAGCTGCACCTGAATGTAATGCACTTTTTCACGACAAGGATCAATTGGAACACATGTATAATTGGATTGAAAAGACTTTCCCTGTGAGGTGCCTCAAAATAACATGTTTTCAATTATAGCTGAACAATAAAAGAGATAAAAAAAGGAGTTTCTCCTACTCAAATTTTATGCTTATTTTTACGTGTTCAGTCCATTAGGTTATTAAATAAGGTTATGAGCACAGATCCCTATTTTTAGGAAATTTGTGGTGTTTTATGTTATTTGAAAAGAACCCATTTCCCTTGATGAAAGCAATGCATTTCTCTTCAGCAACAAAATGAACAGCCTCAGACTTCATGAGACTGGTTGAACTATTTTAAACAGAAAAATAAGGTGTTTTCATTTTTATCGTTTCAGAAAAGCTTTGTGAGCTGCTTAAATGCTACAGTCCTGTTGGATCTTGGTGTCAGGTAGTTCAGGAAAAGGGAATCCTCATTCCCAAGTGTGTTTGTCCACAGTCATGCCCACGGTAAGCACCTTACTAAACATTTTAACGGACAGTTATTTTTGCTTCACTTTAAATTAAAACTAAATTAAATGGAAACTACATTAAAATAGTATATTAGACTAATTAAAGACAATCTGACAGGATGAAGCAACAAACATTGACCAAATCTGTTTACATTTGAGTCAAAAAAACTACAGAAGAAAGCCAGTTATAATAATGCTACCATTTAAATAAACTATCAAACCTTGAATTTGTTGCAACTGGCAGCAAAAAAAAAATTAAAAAAAATTAAAAAAAACATACCACAATGTAACAATGCAACAAAACAAACAAGAATTTTATTAAAAATTCCAAAAATATTTACTGTTTGGAGTTATTTCTCAGCGGATCATTTTGTTATTTTTTAAACTTTATACTCGTCAGACTCCCTCATAAAAATACATCATTTCAAAAGTCTTCATTAACCTGGATTTCAGATTTAAAAATGTGTTTATTTAATTATCATTCAATGGTATATTCAAACAAATTCTTCCGAAATTAACACATGAGAGATGAAGGTGGTTGAATAGCACAAATTTAGACACAAACTCAATTTGCGAAGTAACCTCAGAAGACAGTCTCAACGCCAAGATCAGATTTAGGGGTTTAACTTTAAAGAGTGGCTAAATAAAAGTTTATCCCACACTTTTACAATCTTATATTGAAAATACAAGCGTGAATGATTTTTCTTCCTTCTGCTTATAATGTTTTAACTGCACACTTTTTGAAGCATGTGGGCACTAACTTGTTCCATCAGACAGAGGGCACCAGTTTGCAGCGTTCTGGGGAAGACATATGAGAATGAGTGTTTGCTTCACAAAGAAGCCTGTAGGAAGAGGCGCCATACTGGAGTAGCTCACACAGGACCCTGTCTGGGTAAACAAACATAACATTCAACATATCATAACATTTTCACATTGCATAACATCTTTTAAAATACCCTCTCTTATTCCCCTTCATCAGCCCAAAAGAGTGAATGTACTGAGAAAGAGTTAGACCAGTTTTCATATCGTCTCCTGGACTGGTTTCTTCTCCTGAGTCGAATGGGGGAGTCCTACACACCTAGAGCTCTGCCACAAACCTGTCTTAGCCATGCCCAGAGGACACAACTGGCAAAGGTGACACAAAGGCAGCAAACCGAATGAAGAGGACGAGACCTTTGTTAAGCAATAAATGTGATTTATTATCTATGATAACATCAGCCAAAGATTGGCACAATGCAAATCAATATCAACCACAAATTAGATTGCATAAAAAACGTAAACTGGAGGAACAACATCATAAGAGATCGCTTTCCCTCCCAGGGTAACCCTACCCCGAACACAAAGTTGTTGTTTTTTTATAACACACACCACCACTATGTTGTCTGGTGACTGATCGATGCTAACAACCAACAGTAAGTGGCAAGTTCTTCTGTTGCTTGTAGCATGGTTGCCCACAAACCAAGAAATGTTCCACTGCAACACGATGCATAAATAGGATTTGGTCAATATTCACTCATTTATTCAATAATATGATGAAAGAGAGATAACTTAACAACCTTTCTTCAGCAACCATGATCTCAACACCTTTCAAATATGTTTAAAACCTTTGCAATATTTTAATATATGGATAGTGATACATGATGTAAAATTTTTTTTTCAAAATGCTAAAAAATGTTAGAGTTAAATCTATTTATAGAGCTGCAAGAAGACTACAACCTTGTAGGATATGAGGTGGTTTGTAAATATAATTTAAAAATATAAAGTGTAATGTAATGGTATGCTTACCTGTTGATTTTTACTAATTTTGTCACATTACAACAATTCTGTCTTAAAAGTCTTTAATGGGCTGGAGTGATGGACAATATAGTATAATAGGGACGTGGGTGAAACCATGATTGGATTATGGATCTCCACTCTTTTAAATCTTTCCAAAAGTGTGTTCCTTAGATGGGTTAGTAACATTCTTTAGTAAAATTTTTACGTATTCACACAACTTCTATAGACTGAGATTAATTTACACACCCATGGATGTTGCGATATAGGCAACTTCATACGCAAAATGTGCTTTATGTCCGGGCTTGATGTTATACTGTGTTTAATTTTCGGTCCATTATATCACGAGTATGGTATAGTTTGTGTTGGTTCATTATAGAAAAATTCCTAAATGGATTGAAATGTGAGGCTGTAATGTACTGTTTTAAGTTGAAGGGGTAAAAAATGCTCAAAAATATTATAATTATGTTGATGGCAGCAATAACTGTAGATTATGCAAAATTGGATGGTAAAGAGAAAGTAGAAAAGTGAGTTAAAGTGGTCATTTTATCCTCCAGTAGTCTAAGCCTAAAGTTACATAATTACAGAGATAATTCATGATAACCTCAGCCATTCTGATTATATATCAACAAAAGACAATTTTCAGGCCAATATTAAAATGCTTGGTGTCTGCCTCAAGGATGGAAACTGAGAGGGGATACTATAGCAGAGGAGCCTCATTAATAAAAGATCCATCTCTTATTATACATTTGGACCCACCAGTAAACCTGGAGTCTCTGAGCAAATGAAATCTCTGATTTATGATGGAACTTTTATTAGCAAGATATTTATATTAAATAAAACGAGCTAATGAAGATAAGTTGAAACACTATCAACTAGACAATCTTTTGTAACGAACTAGAATCATTTTACTTCTACTTAGTGGAAAATCTTGAAACTGATGTCTGATATCTGATGAAGATCTGGTATAAGGAAATGTTTTACTAGCACTGTCTGTGACTAGATCAAACTCAATGGCTACCAAAAGATTAGGATTCATCAAAAAGTTAGTTTGATTGAAATTTAGTTGTTAATGATCAAGGAATCAAGGAATTTTATTTGTCATCACATCACATGTGGTACATGAGGTGGGACGAAATTCTAATCCCCCGGTCCAGTTTACACCCTGATAGTAATTTTAAATAATATAACAAAATATAAAGAACTTTACGAGAAATAGGATTTGACTACACAGAATCTACAATATGGACACAGAATCTACAATATGGGACTTCGGACATAGCAGCAAGGAAAATTCGGAGTGCAAGTGACATATTAAGTGACATTTTAAAGTGACATTTTAAAGTTTGATATTAAAGTGAACAGTGCCGGTTAAATGAGAAAGTGTTTTTCATTTGTAATTAAGTGTGTTTGAGAGTCTCCCAGCTTCAGGAATGAAGCTGTTTCTCAGTCTGGTGGTTTTACACTTGATGCTCCGCAGCCTCCTGCCTGAGGGGAGCGGGACAAAAGTGAGTGTGCTGGGTGTGTGGGGTCCTTCATGATGCCGGAGGCCCTCTTCCTGCATCTGGAGGTGTAAATGTCTGTGGTGCTGGGGAGGATAACTCCAACAGTCCTCTGTGCAGTCTTCACCACCCTCTGCAGAGCTTTCCTGTCTGCAGCAGAGCAGCTTCCATGCGAAACACTGACGCTGGAGCACAAGATGCTCTCCACCACACATTTGTGGTGTGTAGGAGGTGAGAACTGAGCTCCCCAGTCCAGCTCTTCTCAACCTCCTGAGGAAGTAGAGCCGCTGGTGCGCCTTCCTGGCCAGAATGGAAGTGTTGTTGCTCCAGGTGAGGTTGCTACTCAGGTGTACACCCAAGTAAATGTAGCTGTTGACCACTTCCACCGCTGATCCTCCCATGTCCACGGGGAGGTGGGCATTCTTGCCCCTTCTGAATCATCTACTTGGTTTTCTTTACATTAATGCAGAGGTTGTTATCTCTGCAACAGCCCTCCAGGTGTTCCACCTCCTGGAGGGCTGTTGCAGCCCTCCAGGAGGTGGAACTCATCACTGTTTGTGATTCATCACTGTTTGTGATTCATCCAACCACTGCTGTGTCATCCGCAAACTTCACAATATGACTGCCTGGATGGATAGGGGAGCAGTCATATGTGAGCAATGTAAACAGGAGGGGGCTCAGCACACAGCCCTGAGGGGAGCCAGTGCTGAGGGTGATGGTGGGGGAGGAGATGTTGTGAATCCTCACAGACTGCGGCCTGTTGGTCAGGAAGTCCAGGCCCAGTTGCAGATGGAAGAGCTCAGTCCAAGTGAGGAGAGTTTATTAATCAGAGTCTGAGGAATCATGGTGTTGAAGGCAGATTTGAAGTCCACAAACAACATACGAACATATGAATCCTTCTGCTCCAGGTGGGTGAGGGCAGTGTGGACCACGGAGGAAATGGCGTCCTCTGTAGATCGATTTTTCCTGTATGCATACTGGTGTGGATCAAAGGTGACACTGATGTTGGCTTTGATGTGGGTCTGCACCTGTCTCTCGAGGCACTTTGTGACTATCGGTGTGAGGGCTACTGGCCGATAGTCATTCAGACCTGTCACTGCGTAGCTCTTGGGGACCGGGTTGATGGTGGCAGTCTTCATGCAGGTGGGGACAGCTAACTGGATGAGGGAGGCATTGAAGATCTCCGCCAGCACGTCTGAGAGCTGGTCCGCACACTCTCTAAGCACCCGTCCGGGAATGTTGTCTGGGCCAGCAGCTTTCCGGGGGTTGATCCTCCTCAGCGTCCTCCTTACTTCTGCTGGAGTCACACTGATGGGCTCTTCTCCTGGTGAAGTCGTGATTCTGGTGCTGGGGAGGGTGTCAGGGTTCTCAAACAGGCACGATACCATGCACCAGCATGACGGAGATGTGATCTGAGATTCTGAGGTGGGGGCGGGGGAAGGCTCTGTATGCGTCTTTTACGTTGGTGTAAACATGGTCCAGCGTGTTATTTCCACGTGTTGGAATGTTCACATGCTGTTTAAACTTCGGCAGGCAGTTCGTCAGTTCTACGTGGTTAAAATCCCCCGCTACCACGTAGAAAGCCTCCTGGTGCTTGTTCTGAAGCGAGCTGATGTTATCTGTATGCGTCTTTTACGTTGGTGTAAACATGGTCCAGCGTGTTATTTCCACGTGTTGGAATGTTCACATGCTGTTTAAACTTCGGCAGGCAGTTCGTCAGTTCTACGTGGTTAAAATCCCCCGCTACCACGTAGAAAGCCTCCGGGTGCTTGTTCTGAAGCGAGCTGATGTTATCATGTAGCTCCTTCAGCGCGATGTTAGCATTAGCATCCGGCGCTATGTAAACAGCAATAACGAACACAGCCGTAAACTCCCGAGGCAGACAGTGAGGTCTGCACTTCACAGTCAGCTGTTCTGTCGCCTCGGAGCAGTGGCTGTTTTCCAACAAGCAGTTTGTGCACCAACCTTTTTTGATATAGACGCATAGTCCGCCCCCTCGGGCTTTCCCCGAGAGCTGGCTACGGTCCGCACGGAAGAGCTGCCGGCCGGCGAGTTGGAAGGCTGAGTCCGGCATGGTGTCATTCAGCCAGGTTTCTGTGAGACAAATCGCAGCGCAGTTCCTCATCTCCTCACAAACACTGATCCTCAGCCGCAGCAGCCATAACTCATACGCACGAGGCGCATGAGTTTGGGCTAAGAACCGACGTAAAAACTACTTAAATCAGGGTGTTCCTTAGGAGCGTGAGAAGCCGCTGCACTACTGCGCGCCGCCATCTAGATGATTCTCCTGAGCCAGTATTTCAATACATGTTTTTCAAGAAATTTTTAACTGTTATACTTGTATGTATGTATACTATGTATAGAAGTAGACATTGGGTAGTCAATTGACAACCAGAAACTGTCCATCCATCCATCCATCCATCCATTTTCTTCCCGCTTATCCGAAGTCGGGTCGCTAGGGCAGCAGCCCGAGCAGGGAAACCCAGACTTCCCTCTCCCCGCCAACGTCCACCAGCTCCTCCTGGAGGATTCCGAGGCACTCCCAGGAGAGCCGGGACACATAGTCCCTCCAGCGCATTCTGGGTCTACCCCGGGGTCTCCTCCAAGTGGGACATGCCCGGAATACCTCACCAGTCTCTCTCCATGGCCTCTCCGCACTCCTCCCACGCTCGAGTTTTTCGGCAGTTGCAGAAGCAGCCTCCCATTCCTTGGGATTCCATGTCCCTAAGGCTAGTTTCTGAAGCCGAGGATTGGAGCGCCAAGGTCCCCGTCCCCGGTCGCCGCCCAACTTACACGGCACCCGACCCCTACGGCCCCTCCTGCAGGTGGTGGGTCTGCTGGAAGGGGGCCCATCTTGTCCTTTCGGCTGAGCCTGATCGGGCCCCATGGGCGAAAGCCCGGCCACCAGGCCCTCGCCGCCGTGCCCCCACTCCAGGCCTGGCTCCAGAGGGGGGCCCCGGTCCCCCACGTCCGGGCCATAGAAACTGGACTCAATTGATGTTTGCCTCCATAGGGGTTTTTGGACTGTTCTTTGTCTGGTCCTGTTTGCCATGGGTGACCCTACCAGGGGCATGAAGCCCAAGACAACATAGCTCCTAGGGTCATTGGGACACAAAAACCCCTCCACCACGATAAGGTGGCAGTCCAAGGAGAGGAACCACTGTTCATAGATAAATTAACTTTACCTAAAATACAAACAGTCTTTTAGGTCATTATACAGACCAAGTAGATCCCTTATAGATCCTTGAAAAGTTTTCGGTCAGTTTGTTCTTAGAACTTTGTCCTTGTTTCCCTAATCAGATAAACAGGATTGTACCCAATCACTCTAAAACGCATCATCATAATATTAATATTATATAAAAACATAGGTAGATGGACAATAGAATCTTGAGATCCACCATAGGTTTATTTCACTCTTTAGATTTTTCTTTATTAACATTCACCTTCCATATAGATTTTATTTAAATTACTCCAATAGTAAATCATATCAAATGTACAAATGAACAATATGCATCTTATCTTTCTTTTTTCCCATCATTAGGAAAGATTTATCTTACTGGACAAGAACAAAGATGGAAAGCTCAGCCGGAGGGACCTGAGGAAGCTTTGTTATAAGAAGATGCCTTTGGAGCATTGTGCTACGCCATTTTTCCTGTTAGTCCCACACCGATTAGGCACACATAAAACAAACACATATCTCATTTTCTAACTTTATGGATTATTATCAGCAATCTGAGATTACTGTAGAGTATTTCCAATTGTGATCAAATATATAAAGCAATGCTGTAATCATTAAACATTACTCATATGTTCAGGTTGTCATAGACTCTTGTTATACAAAGGTTCATAGTGATAACCTTCTGTCTCTTGCAATATGTCATTTTGCAGCTTATCACCATTACAACAAGGTTTAAATGTGTCACAGAGCAATGTTTTTTTCCCCTCACTCTGATCAAGTTGCACCTCCCACCATGCTGTTCTCTCTGCATGCTGTCCGTTCATCCATCCATGCAGAGCCAGACTTCATTTCTCGTCTTCCCTTCTGATCTGATATGACCACATAATTTCTCCAATAACTGTTTTTATTTACTCTTTTCCCTACCCATTGGCCCATCTTACCTACCATCTGTTTCCTTTCACAGCCTATACATGTATCCTCTTCCTATTTCAATCCATCCTTCATTTTATATCTGCCATCATCTTACCAAGAGTTATTTTTCTCCACAATTCACTTCTTCCTTTCACCCACCCCCCAGCTCTCTCTGCCAGTCTTTAGTGATAGGTTTTGTGGCAGTGGGGCAGTCAGTGTCAATGTCAAGCCATTCCCAGCAATGATAATGTCTATTACACATTGTGTCCCCTGTCGCTCATTGATTAGCACAAATTGAAGGAGTACCCTTCAGCGATAACGCCGCACAGTGAACTCAAAGACAATGACAGCTGTGTTTTCCCAATCTCGGGCAGGTTTACGCTGATACTTCCTTAAAACAATGACATTCTGTCTCTATGCAAATCTCATTGTTCAAAATCTGAAGCGTAGACGTTGCTAAAATTAGTCAAAAGTGCCACGCTACAAACATGCCATATTGTGCTGTGCTTGCAGGTCTTGTGATCGCAACAAGAACAAGAAGGTCACTGTGAAAGAGTGGAAAGCCTGTCTGGTGGATCGTTCTGAGGCCTGGTTTTATCATTTCATGTGTCAGTTTCAACTTTTTTTTGAGTGTGAGGATTATTATTAAGAAAAGTAAGAGAGAGATAATGTTGACATATTCTAATTGATTGTCTTTGCTGGACAAACAATCTGCTGATTAACAAAAATGAAGGATAAATGCACAGTTGGTTGTCTTATAAATAAGTGTATGTCTGAAATTCAGTGGGAATGGGCCTTCTTTTATTTTATGAAGTAAAACACATTTGTTTTAAATGGAGCAAAAGACAGAAATCCAATAAAGATTTTGTGTATTAGAAGCCCTAACTGTAGTGTTCGTCGTTTGGTCAGAGCCGGTCATAACAGAGAGACGGTGACACAGTGACTTTCTAACAGTTAAATTAAATAAAACAGGGATATTATGTTATAATATAAGCACATACAAATTAAGGTGAGGTTTAGATACTTTAATTATACCATTCTTATATTCTTATTAAGGATTTGAACGTGTTGAGTTGGTTTGCGTAGCTGCCCCTTAAGACTAGAGCTGGATGGAGTTAATGGGTCAATTAAAATCTAGGTATGTTCACATTATTACGTTTTTTTTCTTCAGTTTTGTGGTTAAAGACACACTTATGACATTTATTTATTTTGATATTAAACTTTTCAAAAAATGGCTAGACAGTTCCTGGAAAATAATATCAGCTTTATCAATTTTTCTTCATAAGCTTGGCTGAAATATGAAGGATGATTTTTCTGTTGTTTAAAATACAGTCCACAGTGATGATTTGTTTTGTACTTTCCACAGCAATGAAAATGGGCTCCCCCCAGCTGTGTCCTACAGACGAACAAGAACTCCTGCATCTCTTTTGAACTTTCATCAGAATAAAAATAGATCAATAAATAAACAGGATCTCCGCAAACACTGCTCACTTCTTCGTTTAACTGCTTGTGATATGGTAACTCCTCACACTATTGTTATTTGCTGTCTCTTCGTTGTATGTATGCCCTAAATCCCAAACAGGCTTCCTTTGCCAGTTATATTTACTGCTAATTACGTTTGTTGACATTTGTACAATGGTGTTGTAAAACATGCTTTGGCTAATCAATTAAAAGCAGAGGAGGCTCCAGATGCACTGACAGAAACAGACAAGAACATGAAGATATGTGTAGGAGAAATCCTTAGTGTACCCTGAGATGACCAGAGGAAAGACAGAGGTATAATAAAAGGAGGTTAAACTGAGACATTTGCAAAAGTGTCAAGGAGCATCAGAGGAAAGAGGGGGAATAAAGAGCTGAAGAAAAAAGGAGAGCGAAAGTGTGTTGGTGAAAGATGGAGTGAGGTAATGCACTGTAAATGGGAGTCAGCGTAATGGAGTAATGCATAAAAAATGGACCAGAAATGACAGAACAGAGAGTGAGAGTAGGTGGTGGCTGAGAAAAGAAGGAGTCAAACCGCAAGAAGAAATAAAACATTGTGATGCCACGAAACCTTTTCTTTGATGCCAGCCAATTTCAAGAAACCTCTCTTGGAGTTTGATGTTTTATCTCATTTATGTGATCTCTATCAAGTAAAGAAAAATAACTTACATAATTCAAGACTTTTTATGTGTGTGCACCATCAATAAAATATAAAACATAGTGCTCTCAAAACTCTCATAACTTTGTTAAAGCTTTAATGCTTCATTTCTGTTGTGGATGAAATGGTGGAGGGGGTGTCTGGCCTGTAGTGGACTTCTCAATACGACTAATATCTCTGGACTAATTAGCCTTCACATTTGCCCTGTAAGATGAGAGGAAAAAAAAGAGACATCAGAAGGAGGAGAGATTTCAGTACTCCGTGTGAGATGCATATTTAGCAATGTGAGGGTTACACAAATTTTTTTGTTTTTGTTTTTTTAAATGACATTGTTTTAACTACATTTCTTTTAATTAGTGTGAACAACTGGCGTAATCACAATTACCTTTAGATGCAAAGGATTCCTAGGTTGAAGTAGTACCAAAACACAGACAGGAGGCAGACAAAACAGGTATGATGTGTTAGTCTAATGGAAAGAACAGAGAACATAAATAGGGATTTAAGGCTGCAAAAGAAAACATTTGGTGTGAGAGGGATCTGGAGCACATAAACATTGTAACAAAAGAAACCACAAGGGGACCGATGCAAAAATCCATTGAGACGAAGTTTAAAACTGAGAGCTCAAATTTAAGACTATGAAAGAGAGATCATATCTCCCCAATTTTAGCTTCCCTTCATTGGCTCCCTGTCAAACTTAGAATAGATTTGAAGATTCTTCTTTTGACATATAAAGCCCTCACTAATAAAGCTCCATCGTATATCAGAGATCTGATTACTCCTTATGTCCCAAACAGAGCACTTCGCTCTCAGACTGCAGGTTTACTGGTGGTTCCTAGAATCTATAAAAGCAGAATGGGAGGCAGATCTTTCAGTTATCAGGCTCCTCACCTGTGGAACTACCTTCCAGCTTTAGTCCGTGAGGCAGACACCCTGTCTAGTTTCAAATCTAGGCTTAAAACCTTCCAGTTTGATAAAGTTTATAGTTAGGAAGAGGTAGAGAAGACAGCCTAATCCGGTTGGGGGAGGAACTCAGTCTTGACAGACGGTTCTCCTTTGCTCTACCTTCTTCATGTCTCACTCTATAGGGTTAAGTAATTTAAGTTTTTCTATAGTTATGCTGCTATAGGCTTAGACTGCTGGAGGACAATCTGACCACTTCTCTCTCTGCTACTTTCTTCCTTTGTCCAATCTACTTAGTTACCGTTATTTCAACCTTGTTAACCTTTTGTTTTCTCTTAGTGTTCTTATCAAACCCCCAGTCGGTCGTGGCAGATGGCTGCTTGTACTGAGCCTGGTTCTGCTGGAGGTTTCTTCCTGTTAAAGGGGAGTTTTTCCTCTCCACTGTCGCTGCATGCATGCTCAGTATGAGGGATTGCTGTAAAGTCAACGACAGCACAAGCCATTATTTCTGCCTGCTGATTCCAGAGGAGTGAATGCTGCAAGTGAATGACTCGATGCAATCTGCTGGGGTTCCGTAGATTGGAAACTTTTTCAAATTGATTTGTTAGAATGTATCTTTGATTTTAATTGATTTTCTGTGAAGTGCCTACAGACGACACCTGTTGTAAATTGGCGCTATATAAATAAACTGATTCTTGATTCTTGATTCTTGATTTGTGAAGAGATGAACATGGCAGGTGTAGTTAACCGATGTGCTGCAGTTGTAGGGGGAGCATGAGCTGAGGTTCTGACGGAGAATGCCTGGAAACAGTACAAGGGAGCACAGGGTAAAGTCAAAATCGGGTCATAGAAAAACAGAAATGACCGCATCAGTGCTAAAAAAAATACTCTTCATTCACTTTAGGAATTTTAATACAAAAATTCTAGTTCTAGTTTGTTGAAATAATGAACTCACTCCACAAATCTTCAAGGAGCCCAACGCTGACATAGACTTATAATTCAGGTATAAAGGAAAGGGCTGTTTCAAAGTTGAATTAGGTGTTCATGGAAATATTGGTATTGGGTCATTTACTTTCACACACACTTCACCTTGAGTCACATCCTGTTCTAAAGACGTTTTCTTATATGTTTACCTACCGTTTGCAGATTGAACAGCTCAAATAGTTATGGAAACCTTTCCAATTGACTTGAGAGTATGTTTCTAGGAACTGAACATTCATAAGGTCAGACACTGATGTTGCACAAAATTCCTGGCTCTCTGTTTCAACTGCAATTCAACCCATTGATACTCTGCATGGCTCATGTTTGGAAATCTTTTAGAAAAGTTATTCTTTCAAGCAAGTTCTCCACACCAAATTTGCTGATCGATTTTTTTATGACTGTTGCTTTATGCAGTGGTGCACAGTCATGTTAAAACAGGAATGAACATTTACTAAAGTCTTTCTACAAATTTGGAGGAATAAGAATAGCCCTACGTCATCAAAACCAATGTATCAAATTTTACAACTGACGCAATGTAATCAGGCAAGAACACTCTCCTGACAACTGCAAAACCCTGAATACTCAGCTGACGATGTGTTTTAAACCACTGCATCACTTGCTTTCCGTCTTAGTTGGTTATGTAGGGCTTGGATGCAGTTGCTGATCAAGGGAAAGCTGAAGACAACTTTAAGTCTGCTGGTCTATGGTTTTGGCAACATAGTCTACATACACTTATCAACCTGGATTGGATGACTGCATGTTAAATAAAGATGCTTTGAATTATAGTTTAATTTGTAGTTTATTTAACTAGTGTCACTGTTGATTTAACTTTTTTTCTTTGGATAAATAAAAATGTGATAAAATGTTGATAAAATGATAAATCATCTCCTTCATGCAAAGTTTGGAGAGATCTTTTTTTTTTTAAACATAAATTAAAGGAACACATAATTCTACTGCACATGTTTATAAACCTCTCCAGAAGTAAAATAGATGAGATCTTTTTTCCCAGATTACTTTCAGTAGTAAACATACCTATGCAATGACTCCCACCTTCTGCATGGACTCATTTTATCCAGACATAAATAAATAAAATGAGTTATTGGGGTCACCCCCAGAGCTCCACCATCAAATTTTTCCTTTTGTGTGTCGGCATATCCCCCCTCCCTCGTCCATGCTAACAGATTTCCTCTCATTACCTCTCATCCACCATTTCCACCTCCTTCCATCCCCCATCCAAACACAGAAAGGGCAGTTGCAGATCGACCCAACAAATCTCAATAAGCCACAGGCACACAGTAGCTCACCTTGGATATTAGATGAGCCAGATATCTGTGTGCCACCCACCTCTCTAACCTTGTCCTTTCCTTTCCCCTGCTCAACGTTATTGGGTGCTCATCGCGGTTGCGATCTGTGATGGGATTGCACACATCTTTTCCTTTCTCATCCCTTACACACACATACGCACACACGCACACACACACACACACACACACACACACACACACACACACACACACACACGCACATTAATGTTCCCAAGAGACTGTGACAGCATAGGAGCAGATGGGCAGCTAGTTATGACATGTTGTTAAAAATAAAGATTCCTGTTAACCCGTTGTCAGCTAGAGCAGCCACCCTCCCTTGCCTCTCCTCACCTCATCTCATCTCTTTCTGTCAATCTCTTCCCATCGTCTTCTCACACCGCCAGTCCCTTTTTCTTTCAGTGCATTTAGTCTGCAACTCTACCCGCTGAGGCTGTTACTCAGACACTTTGAAATCAACTAACCATACCACTTAAAGCTCGAAGCCCAAGAACCCCCAACCCCCCAACATGATATTTAATACAAGGCTTTCCAACATACAGAGCCCTGCATTATGCCTGGCTTGTAAGAACACATTAATAATAGATAAAGAGGACAGTTTTGCTGTTTTTTTCTCTTTAAATTATGCCGAATAAAATTTTTACATTCACTTTGTGATACTTTTCAAATTTGCTCTCAAAGTGTTGATTCCTAAATAATTTAAAGATTACACAGGAGGTGGGGTTGGATCAAAAAAAATATTTCGCAATGCCATGATGGGAAAAAAAAGAGATCTGTCAATCTAAGTCTGAGAGACGCCACACAGATGTTGACAGACTACAAAAAATTTTTTATTTTATTCACATCTTTACCAAAATACTAGGCAAAGATTGTAATAATAATCAGGTTCCAGATACAAACCACTTCTTGTCCATGTGCATATAGGGTTACTTCTCTGCGCTGTTATGTAAGTAATTGAACTGTGTAAAATTACAGGGTCACAGCGGTCAGTAGTATACAATATAAATAGTGGTCACTTTATTTAATACACATTGCTGTTACTCTTTTATCTTTAGAACAGCCTTAATGTTTTATAGTATGGAATAAATAGTGACTTTGATTCTAATAGTGAAGATATTATCACACAATTGGTCGGCACACAGGAAGTGGGAACAGTGCCATTATAAATGAAAAGACACAGTCAGCAATACATAGGTGGGATCTTGTTTTAAAACAATGCTTCCCTTGCATAAAGGGGCTCAAATTGTGCCAACACAATATATTCCCATGGCGAGTTTTACCATCAATAGTCTAAAGCATTAATACCAAGATTTATTTGATGGTTTTATATCAATTACACCAAATTTGCCCTGAATATCTGAAAGTTAAAATTAAGACTCATTGAACTGGGCAACATTTTTCAATTTTCCTATATTGGTGAGTCTGTTTGATTTTCAGTGTCACTTTCTTCCTATTAGCTGATAGGAATCTCTTCCACTGTGGTCTTCTGGAGTTAGGTACTTAGGTATTTTACATTCAAACTCACTTAAATCCTTTTTCTTTTCCATTCTGTTGCTTGGTTTAAATTTCAGCAGCCCATACTGACCATTAGTTTATACACAAATACACCAAGACACTCCCATTTGATTGGCTGTGTCATGATTTGTGTTAACAAGCAATTGCACATTTCTAGGAGTTAAAGTGTCTGTAAATCTAGAGAGAACATTATTAGGACCTTCTACAGGATCATATTACTGTTGTTAATCTCCACTTTGGCCGGTTAACTAATGAGTAACACAATATTTGATTATAGAGTTTGGTTATATTATAACAAAAGGATAGATACAAAATCTTCTGGTTAATTATAATTTGTTTGCCCTAAAATCACAAATCAACCATGAACAGCACCCTGTATCGTAACCTCCTGAACACTCATAAAGAGGAATTTTCAAATGTAGCTGTCATATCATTCTCTGCCAGACGGACAACTATCAAAACTTCTTAGACTAAAATAGTAGGGCACAGAAACCGAGCAATGGTGTAAAAGACGGGTAGCTTTGCAGCTGCAAAGGGTCCTCTCCCAAAAAAAAAGGCAGCTGAAGTGATACATTTATTAATAGTGCTCATGTGCCACATTTTTTTTTCTTTGAAGTGATGGAGCAGGCAGAGAGAGAGAGAGACAGAATAGGCAGAGAGAGATAGGAGGTCTCTCAGATCCTAGTCTGCGGTCAGACAATATTCCCTCTGGGTGGAGTGGGTCCCATTCACAGTGACCTCAATAGCCCTACACTGAAGTGCGAAGTGAAAGAGTGAGAAAAGGCCCCATCCGAAGATGGAAAAGAGCGAGTTAGCTCACAGTTCTTTTTTTTTTCCTGATAATGTTGATTAAAGAGCCCAGGAGAAAGATGTGGACACATGAGGCCCGCCATTGTGTGAAGATGAGAAAGCTGGATAGGGTTGGACAGCCACTGATAGGAATGTTTTCAGTCCTCCAAGATTTGCACTTGACATATGGGTTGAGGACCAGAATCCTTGCATCTGGATACTCTGTTTACACACTTTCAATGTATCCACCTTTTTGGTTGCTAGTCTGTTACATTATGCACACATTAGATTGAAGTTGGTTTTAATTTTACCTACACAAGAGTGGAGATTGTATTCTGATATCTGGTGAAGGGAAGATTCCTTTGAAAAATATATTCTACAAACGAACAATTTACCCAGCATTTAGTAAATGTATTCATATCATATTGGAAAGTACCTTCTAGTGGCTCTAGCTTTCAATATGAACAACACAATCATTTTTCCATTATCTTTTCTAAACATGACCCTCTATCTTAAGTTTTGTATTTAACAAAAGCTACAATTTACTAAATTAGATTTACTAAATGTGGCATTTAGTAAATTTGACTTCTGCCAACCTAAATTTACTGGAACTGCATTACGAAATATTGACTCTGATACTTTCTGCTCACACAGTTTGCTGTTTCTCTCATTTCCTTTTTCTATTATTGAATTCGGTAAGAAAGCTTTTGTTAACTACTGTATGTTCCATTTTACTGGAACTTGCTACTTTCAAATAAATAACATTTATCTCATTAGGTACTTTAATGTTCAAACTAAAAGTTGTTTAGGCTAATTCAAAGTCATGTAGCTGTTTTTCATAGTTTTGTTGTTTTCTTTCAGCTGCAACTTTTTGTGTACTATTTGTCGGTGCCTCAAGACTGCCTTTAAAAATAGGTTATCATTCTCAATTCCTTGACAAATAAAGATTTATAAAAACTAATCTGAAGGCAGTTGGACAACTTAGATAATACAATGCTACTTTGGATATCAAACACTGAATTTGTACTGTGCTGCACCTCTCTAGCCATCCCTGTTTTCAGTATAATTTGATTGAAGAAGATTTCAAAAAATTTATTTTTAGTGTTTCTTTACGCGTATACTGTCCATAAAGCTCTTTTCACTAGAGCGACTTTCACCAATTAAAAAAACAACACATCTATGTATACATTGTTACGAGGATTACTGGGCAAGGTGTAATGTGAATTGCTCAGTTGCAACTCAACATATGAGAGCAGAAAACTGGAGTTAAACCCAAAAGAGTTCAATTTAAAAAAGACTATTTTACCTTTTGTCAGCCAAATAGGAGCTTGTGTTTGAATCAATGTGTAACACAGCAAAAAAAAAAAGAATCAGCTAAAGAACAACCATAAATTGGTTTCTATTGTTTTTGGAAAAGAGCTATTTAACGGATTTGTTTGTTTTACGAGCAGTACAGTTTTAGTATTCATATGGTATTATCCTGATTAATATCCTGCTTAATAGCAAAATATAGTTTCTGAAACTTTAAACTTCCATTCTAAATGCACTGGGTGGTTGTTTACAAATCAGCTCATAAGTTTTGGAAATGGAGGTAGGAAACGCTGCAAAAATTATGATCTGTGAGCAGAATATGTAAAAAACTCTTCAAAGCAGCCCTCTGTAAAATGGTTAACAAAGATAAAATATTACAGTGTGTGAACTAAAAACTATGGATTTTATCAACGCCTTACTAATTTTACAGAAATGATTATCAAAGGCAAAACAAAATCAGTTTCCAAGTATAAAAAAACACTCACTTTTTGTTTACTTAAAATTATGAGTCATATTCAAACATATAAAATGACTGTTTACCTCTTAAAATTCTGCAAGTCTTAATAAATACAACAAGAAAAGGGATCTGCAACAACATAGAAATGCTGGCAGCTGAAGGATGAAACACCTCATTTAATTATAGATATGGGTTTTAATTACTTGGATGGTGTCAGGTGTGAGTGGGCGCCCTGCTTTATTTAAAGAACAATTGTCTCTATAGGTTTTTAAGCTAACAAAACATTTGTAAAGAAGATTGCAGATGATATAAAGTTGCTAAATTTAAATCCAAACTTATTCATATTCCTTGCAGGCAAAGTAATCTTTCTTTATTTTATTTTGCCAACATGTTAAATCTCTAGAAAGCTGCAGTCCAGAGAATTTGTGAATTGAGCTAAAGTTTAGGGTGGTGTTGAATGGGCCTTCAGACATCAGCAACTTGGAGCTCTACTGTAATTGCTGCATGGTGGAGCAAGTGTCAGCAGTAGTGCTTTGCAGCATGGAAGGACACAGGCTCAAATCTCAGACAGGCCCTTTCTGTTCGGAGTTTACGTGTTTCTGCATGTCTGGTTTCTCTCTACTCTGCTTTCCCTTCTCTGACACAAAAGAAAGAGATATAAGGGTGACTGACCTCTCTACATAGCCCTTAAGTTAGTGTCGGTGAGATGTCTTTTTTTAAGACACCTGTCACCTCTTCTGCTCAATGAGAATATTTTTAAAAACTACTAGTCATCCATCAGCGGGGCATAAAAATGGTCACTTTCACATCAGCCAACCCTTCCTGACATTTTTCCTCTCCTCGTCTTCTCACCAGCACCCCACATTCACCACCCTCGCCGTCGACCCCCACAAACCTCATGCACATTTTCAGCTCGCTCCCGAATTGCACGTTTTAATACACACAAACACACACACTGTCACACACGAAGCCCATTTGAATTGCTAGTGAGCCGCGTTCACAAACAGGGGGAGGTGGGAACAAGTGGAAAAACAACAGGAGGGAGGGAAGAGGCTGGGAGGATGGAGGCCTTGGCGACCGGGTGACATTCACACAGTGTTTAGCAGGACGAGCCTCCGTGTGTGAAGGACTAGGAGACGAGTGGGTAAAGGCTAGGGAGAGATATTGGAGGATACATGAGACGGCCCTGAAGGGACACCTAAACTTGGAAAAGACACCTTTTGAACTACACCAGTGGGTAGGAGCCTCACGGGAGAAGGAGTCGTTGGAACTCCTCTGACAACAACCTGCTGTTGCTCCTCCTCTCCTCGCAACCGGCTCTCATCCCCACCCCTCTCCTCCTCCTCCTATTCCTCCATCCTCTCTCTGTCTCTCATTTAATCCCATCCCTCATTCCATGCGCCACAGAGGAAGAGCGGGAGCTGAAAGAAGGTAAGGGGCATAAATGCATGCATATATATTGCAGAATATGTGTTTACTTGTCTCAGCCTCGCCGATATCCATCGGGCAAGTTGTTTAGGAACTTGTTTCTTTCAGTCAGCTAAAATTGCGTTGGAGGAAGAGTTTCTGTGATTAACTGACACTTTTACTATTTGGCAAGATTCTTGTTCTCTGGACAGATTCACAGTGTGAGGTCATTTAAAGGTTGTGTGATTCTCTTCATTCACAGATACCCTTTTAAAAACACACTTCTGCTGAGCAAAAAGTTTGGGAAAGTAACAAGGAGAATTAAGATTTACAAACATAAAAAGTGGGGAGAATGAGTAACAGGAATAATTTTGTCAAAACATGCTTGCAGCAAGGTAGAAAATCATCCGTGAAATCCTATCAAGTTCTCTGGTCACTGCTTGTTGGCTCTCCATCATCTCGTCAACCCCCACAGTGAATCAAAGAGCAGTTCTTTAGCCCGTTGTAGTTTTTGTAGATTGTAGTGCTGGGGGGAGAACAATGAATCCTGGGGGGACCACCCCATGCCATTTAATCTGTCCCTGCTCACAGATAACAGAAGGCAGATGGTCCCACTGGAGTTGAGGAAGACAGAAGATGGCTAATACACAGAGCAGACAGATAAACCTTCTCTTTCCGAAACTGAGCCTGCATCAACTTGTAAATAAATCAGAAGGGGTGGAAAAGGCAGACAAAAAAAAAGGAAAAAGAAAAATAGCCACTGGTTCTGGGGGCCAAACAGAGCAGCGTGAGAGTTAATTAAAACCCAAACAGTATCCAGAATAAAAGCAGTCATTTGAGAGTCTGGGATAAACATAAGGGAGAGAGGGGAACTGAGGAGAGAAAAAAAAGAGCTGAGTTGTGAGTGAGCAGCACCATCAAAGCACAATCAGGAGCGCTTGTGTTTAAAGTGGAATGTGTATTTATTTATAGAGGGCGGTAGTTAAGTTCACTAAGCCTGTTCTGTTAAAGCAAAAAGACGCAGACTTTTTAATTTTATTTTTCTATTTTAGCCTCATGAAAATTCAGCTGGCCATAATTTGCAGAGAAGCCGTATGCATATTTTATCAGCGGGTGAGTTTTGAAGAAGCGGGCCTCGGCAGAGGCTTCTGTGCATCTTCATCTGTATCAACACGGAAAAGCGTCAGAGTGTGTGAGATGGGCTGCAAGGTTGTGAAGCCGTCTGGGGATGTGTGGCGCGCTGGAGATAAAGGAAACACCAGTGGGGCTTCATATGTCTGCTACAGGGGGTGAATATTACAGTGCACGATGCTCAATGTCTCTCTTCCCCACTTTGACCATATATATCATTAATTACTCCAACATCCTCTACTTGTTCTCCATTTCAATGATCCCTCCCTTCCTCCCTCAGCCTTCCCGTCTTCTCAATCTATTTTTTCTCCCCTCAGCCTCTTTCTACGTTAAACCTCTATGGGTTGTTCACCATCTCCTTTCTGTGAAATAATGAGCGAGGCGCTTCTGAGCGACTTTGTAGCTGCGCGACTGTTTTGTGAGTTTGGAAGTCGTTGCGTACTCGGGCCCAGAAGCCTCTGATGTACCTTCTGTAGCTGGCTTCGTGATTCCACAGCGATTGCCTACTGATCTATGGGTGGTAATGCACTGGCACAATACAGCTTCTTAGGTGAAGGCAGGGAGGGTGTTTTGTGAAGACCTAACAAATGTGCTTTTTCCGGAGGAAAGAAAACACAATGAAACCTGCAATTGAACTACTATCACTAAACCACACACCCACATTTCAGTATGTATTACAAAAGAAGACTGAAACACTAATGTAAAGTGATTAAACGTAATAATTAAGCACCACCTGATGGTGCTTGCGAATCCCTCCTGATGTCCATAATGAAAAATCTTTGGAGAGTTGACCTGAGTTGAATCCACTAACCGAAATAGACACAGCACTATATAGGCATCAACTTCTGATGTCTACAATAGCTACCCACTTCACACTTTGAAAAGTGGTGCGATGATTATTTTCCTTCTTTTTGTCCCCCCTCGAGTGTCAAGCTGTGCTACACACATATCCCAGAGTAATAAAGCACGGCAATTTCTGATCCCAGACATGAATAATTCTGTGTGAACAGACTGGGATGTTTCTTCATATCAGAGAATCATCAGCCAGTGAAGCCCTTAATGGTGTGACTGCATGGGATTGCAGAAGTTTAACTAAGTGCACTGCTGCGTGTGGTTGTTGGTGATTGGCCCTGATTGATGCTCCTGACCTTTCCGTTGCACATTTTTACAGCCTGGGAGATATATCCACAACAGAGGCAGTGAGAAAACACAAACTGTCAAAGAGGAGAAGCAGAATTGGCGATGGCGGTCTCATGGTTTCTCTGTGCAACTTTGATGCTGGTTTGGGGCTCTTTGATGCCCCATGTTCACTCAGCACTGGCGCCTGAGAACGAGGTGCCGCTTCGCCCAACTACATGGTTACCAGAGGGAAAGATCACAACAGTAACTCTTCCTAAAGGGAGAATTCGAAGGTAACAAACGCAATGCAAATCACAAAGAGATTAACTGGCCTTAAGGAACCCAGAAAGGAGTGTAGGTTTGAGCTTAAAATGAAACACTAGCAACATTTGACACCCTATACAAAGTACCATTACCAAGGAAGGTAATTAATTATCCCACATTGGTTGCAGCAACATCAGACATCATCAAAAAATATACAAAAAAAAAGAAAAAGGAAAAAACAACTCTGGTCTTGGCCTCATTCCTGAAGCAACAGCTCATAGAGTTTTTAGATGCTACTTATGCAAACTGAGGAGTTACAGCTTCGCCTGCTCCAAATTGTTTTTCTCACAACTAAAATGGCAGTTATTAAAAAACAAAAAAAATAATGCATTTACAGAACAGTAAACACTTCCGGTTGAAGCTTTCTTAAAAATAATAATTTATTAGCCTTTAACAAATTATAGGCCAAACAAAAGATGGCTGAAGATGAATTAGGAACTATTAAATATTGAGAGAAGTGTAATTAGAAAATAGACAATACACAAAATAAGAACATTTATGTTTACACATCACTAATCATAAAAAAGAGAAGACGTCAATAGTATATTTCACTGTGTGTTCAGCTTTATTGACGGCCTGCTTATGTGACCTGCTTCCTCTCTCACTTGTGTCTTCCTAACATGAGTTGCCAACTACTGCGTATGCAAAAAAAGGCTATACAATACTGCTAGTTTGGATTCTAAATAAGAGGTATATAAACGGAAATGCCAACTTGTGCCAGAAAGTAAGATTGTATTATTAGGGTATGTTTTGGTATTGTTCTTCTTTACAACCATACTAAATTGGTATAAAACACTAAAATAAATCTTGCCAAAATAGCGAAAAGCCTGAGCTATCAACATAATGAGAAAGTGATGAACTGACACAGCTGGCAGAATATGACCCATCAATGTCCTAAAAAACGAAATGCACGGAACTGAGCAAGTACCAAAATAAATAGCCTTAATAAGAACATTCTAGATCAAGAGAAATTCAGATATAACATAAAATCCAGAACATGTAAACTCCCTGAAAAAACAAACAAACAAAACATAGGATATACATTTAATGTTTAATCTAAACTTTAATCTATAACTTCAGAATGGTCTTTTATTCAAGCTCTACATAAAGTTTGTAATTTCTTATGACAGTTTTATGATCAGAAGTCAGTGTGGCTGAAGATGAATAACCTGGTATTCTTTCTTGAGGCAGCATATTAACACAACCTTTAGTAGAACACATTTCATCAAAACTGGATTTTGAATCTCAGTTAGTGGCAGCATTTTGAAACCTTGCCTTGTTTTGGTTTTTGTTTTTTTTTGCACAATGTCAGAAATCCCTTGGGGCTAAAATTAGGCTATTTACCATACCAAATAAAATGTTGTATGCTCTCACTTGGAGATGTACATTAGCGTAAAGTCACCTATGGTTTAACGCAGATTTTAAGTGAGGAAAATAACACCATGGATTGTGCTTCTTTCTCTATGAAAAAAATGGAAATGTAATTATAAAAACATGGGTTCTTGTAGAACGTTATTTGTTTGAAAACATGTTAGTGAGATCCTTATAAGACAGAAGAGAAAAAGTGCTGTAAAATGTATGGAAATATAATATACGATAAAAGTTATTTTCAGGTAGTCAAGATACACACTTTTGTCAGATAAACAGTACCATTAAACCCATCTCTATGTTTTAAAACATTTTTGATTGATCTGATTTAATAAAATCTCAGTGTGTGTGTAAATTATCTATAGGATGTAATTCTCTTTTTATCTTTTTAAGCTTAGGCCCAGTTTTGATCACAGCATTTTTTTGGGTTCAACCAAACTTATTTTTGTAGAACATCATCCTAAACCCAATAATATTAAATGCATAGCATGAAAATTTAAGAAAATGCTCAGCTAAACTATTGGTCTTTGTCTTTTTGCAACATTTTCTCGATGTGTATGGTTTTTGGTAATTTTAATGTAAAGTGTATTAAATTTTTACTCATCTTTAAAACATAAACTGTAAACATTTCAAAATAACTATATATTATAGATGAAAATTTTTCTACTAAACACCGTCGAAGGGGAAATACGTCGTACTCCTAAGCAATGTAGTTCTCATAGTTCCTACCAACTGATTTTACAAAGCACTTAATATATATTTATTCGGATGTTTCATTAAAATCTGCACTTAACGCTTTAGTCACATGTCAACAACCATCCATCTTCGTGGAAGAGGAAGCACACAAAAGTGGTGCTCATTTGGCCTGAACGCTTTATAACAGAGTTTCCGCTTTACTTTCTGAAAGGCGAGGGAGCTAAAAATGATGTCTCCCCGTGTGCTGCAGTCTATCCACCAGTGCAGTCATGCTGAACAAGATAGCAAATAATGGAGAGAAACACTGATTCAGAAAACTAATCACTGTTAAATATACAACTAAGTGCCCTTGAAAACGACATTGTCACACATCTGTTTGGAAATAACCACCATCTGCGCAAGATCATAAATAATTGTGTTTCTGCTTAAGGAAAACAACTATTTATTAGGAATCACTGACGCAGTTATGGATGCTAATTAGGTAAAACTAACTGCACATAAATTAAATGCAGTTGCGTTGTTTTAAATTGACATCAACATAAACAAACCAAAAAAATATTTCTGATTTGAGTCTTGGAAAGCGAAAACTCAGGTTTTGATTAATAAAGAAAGATGAAACCATCCAATCCCACCTAAAGAACATCCACCAAAGTTAACGAATAAAGCACACAACCGTCACCCGGTAATATCTCGTCATTGCAGCTGAATTGAAACAAGATGTTATCTCTTTTGACATTCCGCGTAAAGAATGGACCCAGGCCTTGTAGCTATCTCCCGCTGCCTGTTCGCAGGTTATATTTCACTCTGAAGAAGAAGACCTCTGCAATGTCGGTGACTGTGAGTCCCTGCAACCTCCCCGTTGAATGGAGCCTGGCCGCTCGCACCCTGAAGGACAAACCCCTCAAAAGCCTGCAATGTGAGTACACAAGCTGTACCTTCTCGTATCCTGAAGATCATCATCAAATCAGACTAAACTGAGAGGATTAAATAGATATTATCATTAATCTTCTCTGGGTTAATTGGAGGACGGCGTGGCTAATCTTACTTTAATGTGTGTTTGTAAAAGGCAGGTAACTTTAGGAAGAAATTTCTATGAGAAAATTACTGCAAGGTTTATAAAGATGATCAACATTGTTTAACATTGTAGCTTTTGTTTACTGTTAAGGATTTCTAGTTGTACTTTTGTGGCAGGCAGGGTATATTTGTCTCTTTTCAAAAGTAACTGTCCCTATAACAATTGTTTTTCCCAGTTACGCTCTTATTACTTATTGCCCATTTGTTCAAGTTGAAAACAGGAACAAAGTTATAAATTTTTCTTTCGAAATGCTATCCACTGTCTCAAAGACAGGGGCAGTGATTGTATGATCATATCTGGGCCCCACAATATACCTCTGGGTAGCTGTATTTGAGGAATCATAAAATATGAACTGAAAATGTCTGTCATCTCGTGGATAATCGCTGTGAAGGTAATAAAATGCTAATAGGCTTCTGTAATGCTGCAAGATTCTGCTAGGCAAACTTGTTAATTCAACTCAAAATAATTTGCAGAGCAGAAATCCACATCGGATTACTTCTGCAATCAAGGAATTTAAAATAAAACAAAAAAGACGAATATTGTTGGGCAAAAAACATGCAGATTTTGTTTTTATTTTTTCAAATGTTTCCAAATGTCTTCCTAGGTTACCTGAACAAGCCTTTTCCAAACACAAAATGACATTATGAAGTTCTAAAATGACACATAAATCATTCAGACTGAGCTTTTGGATCTCCTTTGCTAGCGTGAATTATTCACTTTGATTCTGTACCATTTGGTCCAGAAGGAGGAGGGATTTTTCTGCGCCAGGAGACATAATCTGAGAGAACAAGAGGTCTTATCTGCTTTTTTTGTGTGTGTGTTTGCGTATTTGTCCATTACATCTTTCAGTGAAGACCCTACATAGGCCAAAACAAAAACCCGTTAGTCTTAATGATAGGTAATAATTGTTGAAGTGGCATTTGACAATTAATGCCTCAGTTCATTAATTAGGTACAGAGGAGTTTTCTATATCTAGGTTATGAGTTGTTTTTTAAATTTAAAGAGGCCTATGATTTTATAACCTACTTGGGTATTTTATAGAAATGCACATTGTTTGATTGTTAACTTGACTTTCAACTTTAAAGAACTTTCTTTGGATACACAGAAAAACTCAAATAATGAAATAAGCTTTTATAAAAGGCAATCCAGTAACAAAAAAATAAGAAAACTGATCATTGTCATGATAAACAAAATGCAACAGCCTACAATAATCTTGCATGATACGGTGTCAATAAATACATATTTATTTTTTTGGCACAGATTTCACTTTATAATCATCTACAATATGACCTATATGACAATCATTAAATGTAAATAAGATATTTGGTCTGTAAGGAAAAAAAGTACATGTAAATTCCAATTTTAGGACAAATAATTTTGTCAATATGTCTGGATAAGAGATATAATTTTAAGTTCAGATTTCAACATTTACACTTCGTCTTTTTTGTGGTCTCCGACTGTAATCCTCTCAAACTGTGACACCAGAAAGCCAATCAGTAACAAAACGGTTACCTATTTGCTAAATTATTTACAAATATATGTTTTGTTCAAACTGCAATATAGATAGATATAGATAAATATAGATTAACATCAACTACACAAAGTTTATCATTCTGTTGTTCTACCTTGATGCCAAGATATTAAGAGTGGGTTCTTGCAGATGTTATATATGTTTCACCCTTTGCCTTTCTTTACTCTTGCAGTCAGGTATGAAATGACCAAAACAACACGAACACCACAGTCAGTTATGTATGTGACATTAATTTTAGTTTCAGACACTCTGTCCTTCTCTCATGAGCACTTGTCATTTTCCCCCTTTACAGTGAAACAAAACTGTCAAACATGCACAGTGACTTGGCTAGAGGTCCAACCTGTAGAAAAAACAACAACCAGAAACATACAACCAGAGCTACAATGGAACAAAATCAATAAAAGCTAAATCTTGTGTTGGAATGAAACCAGTCTGATCCAGTCTTTGGCTAGAATTAAAAACTGATGTACACAATGGAAATTGGGTTAGATAATTGGTAGAATTCGTCAGATCCTTGAAAGTGAAAAAAACTGGTAGAGAAAAAAACTACTGGCCCATTTAAAAAAATATATGATAATAACACAGAAGGTAGACAAAACTGGTTTACACTTTGCTGGCTTGTTGAAGAGTGCTTGCCTTGGGTAAACAATGTATGTCCATTAAGAGACAAAATTTTGTACCACATATAGTCCTTAAAAGTAACAATATGTACTCTTAGGTGTTGGGGTGTTTTTTCCCTGCACAATGTCAAACACTCATAGAATCTTGGAAAGTTTTGCTCATTTATGTCGTTTGTTTCCTTGAGATTCTCATTAGTCTTAACTATTAAGTGTTGATGCAAGTTAAGGTAATCATTTGGTTAAAAAAATTTTAGGTTTTAATTTAGAACCAAATACTATTCTTTTCTTCCAGTGAGCACTAAAAAAAGCACCCCCGAGGTGTGGTGGCGAGGCCCTGGCACTGAAGAGAAAATCCACAGCTTCAGTGGTGACACAGCGGACACCTACAAGGGCCCATCCCATCCCTACGCTTCTGTCTACATCCTGAGGCTGCGCTCAAAACAGCAAAGCACTACAGCTAATGTGTTCCTCCACGAAGGCCCAGTGACTCCAGGCATTTTCCCTCTACTGCCAGCAGACCCATGGGTTCACACATTAGGTGTTGGTATGACCAGTGTTACCCTCAGCTGGGCACCCAGTGCCTCCATAGCAACTCTTCCAAAAGCAAAAAATGGTTACAATTACTGTGTTCTCATCAACTCTGACAAAAATTACCCCAGCCTCTGTGCTGTTACAGCGAGGGAAATAACGGAGAAAGATCGGAATCAAGGCCAGAAGGAGAAAAAGAGGCAAACATCTCCATGGCCTATTTTAAAAGAGTGGTGGTGGGAGCAATGGGACAGTTATCCTAAATCCCAAAGTCTACCCTCTTCACTTGCTGATGATTTTGATGATCTTAAGTGTGTGTGTAAGGGGACAGAGAATGTTTGCACAGTCTCTGAGCTTGTGCCGGACACTTCATATTACTTTGACGTTTTTGTCATAGATAAGGTAAACGGAACCAGTGCCGCGTACAAGGGGGCACACGCGCGGACACATGAGGAAGCTCGAGCTGCAGTTGTACCTCTACGAGAAGGAGAGCTAAGGTGGGTGACCTTTCAGAAAGGAGGGTCAAACTCCCAGGAGACCTTCAGTTTCCATCCTCGGGGATGGCAGCAAAGTGGCCTTCTCACCTTGCAAAGCTGTGGTGGAGGTGAAAAGATTAAGGTAACTGTATCCAGTAAGGGACAGATATTATTCTCTCAGGGAGTGGGAGAAGATTTAATCCACATTTGGCTTCAAGGAAGTTCTTCCTACCTTATACATTTGCAACAAGAAGGAGCCGCCATTACACAGGTAACTTCTGTTACAGACACGGCTCGACAAGGAGGTTTGAAGGCTTCAGTCAAAATGCAAGTTTCATCAGCCTACCACCGCCGGGGGGTCCCATCTCTGCCATCCACCTTGCAGATAAAATCTTTCAACCGGCTGCGTGGTTGCAGCAGTGTCACCCTGGCCTGGATGGGAACAGAGGAAAGAAGTCTGTACTGTGTGTACCGTAGAAAGTTCAGTAGGTTTGATGCAGATGCTGGGAGGGTATCAGCTCTGACTGCACCCTGTCTGGGCCCCGAGTCTCGCTCTGACACTGAAAGGGTTCTCTGCAAGTATTTCCAAGAGCTGAATCCTCGACGGGCCGTCACTACAGCTGTGATCGGGGGCCTGGAGCCAGGAGTGGCCTATGTGTTTGATGTGTATCTAATGAGACGCTGGGGGATCCCTATCAAGTATGCTAGTAAGATGGTGAAGACCAGAATGGAATGCTGAACTGCTGCCCCCTAGCGAAGGCTTACCAGTTGTCCCAGTTCATGGGAAAGTGCATCAGCCCCCGGACATGCTGTAAAGACAGACCAGAAGCTCAAAGCCATTTGATTGTTGTCAGGAGGCATTTTGCAAATATAAAGAAGTGTTCTCTTGAATAAACAGTGGTCACATCCAAACTTTATCAGTGCAAGTGGATGCCAAGAATTTGGGAAAGATGTATACACCAGCTAAAGTTCCTAACATGTACAAAACAACTTTTTTTGCTCTCGTCATTTTGTTTCTTGTTGTTAATCGTCAAAATGACATGCCAGTCGTCCAAGTGCTTTTTCTCCCTGCGTCCATGGACAAGGGATATAGAAGGTTCGCGTTGACAGAAAGTCATTATAAAAACAACAAAGGAGACTGTGCAAATGTGCAACAGAAGCAGATAGGGCAATAATGAGAAAAGATCTGAGACAGAGGGATACGCAGCATGTATCTCCAGAGCTGCATAATATACAGACTAATGAACAGAGGTGGATATCAACTGAAGATGCTTAATTCAAAGTCTGTGTTTGTCTTTTTGTTCTGCTTTTGCATGAAGCAGTGTGAAGTTTCTAGTGATTTGCCTCATTGTCTTTGATGTGTTCTTGTGTTGCTTCAAAGTCATCAATAAATGCTAAGGTATCTGTATATCTCTGATTGATGCATTATACTTATATATACCCCATAAAACTGAACTCTTTAATCAAAAAGATTGATTGTAATTGGTGAGAATAAGAGAGTCTAGATGTATAATAGGTGGGCAGCACACTTATAGTAAGCCCTGATAAAGATGTCTCAGAAGCCTTAGGATGTCAGATTTTACTGCAGTTGCATATATCAGAGTGAACATTTTTAATCTACCTTTTATGTTGTGAATAATTAGTTAAGTTTGGGGAAAAAAAATGTAATGAAAAATATGATTAGAATTTAAATAATGTCTGAAATGCCACTTCTTACTGTAATGTTTCAGCAGAAAGAAATTGGCAACAGTAGTTTGATAATAATGCCTTGATGTGACTCAAGCTTCAGAGATTTGTGTAACTTATTTTGATTTTTAATTATTTATACAATTATTATATATACATATACATTTTTTTTCGGATATTAATCATTATCATTATTTTACAGTATTTCTTAAATTGTTTATTGTTATTTTGGTAACCTTAACACGAGTTCGGTTAAATCCAAGAGAAATACTAAGAGAGTAGAATTACCAGAGAACTAATTGCCTCGAAGGTTAGAATGCTATATTAAAAACAACCAACATACTTCAGAACTAGGAAACAAAGTCTTAGTTTGTGTTATAACAGGCTGAGAGCAAAGAATTTATGTAAAAAATAAAATAAATAAAATAAAAAAAATTTAATTTCTTTGTGTAGCACTATAAGCATTGCATAAAAATGTATAAAAGAGGAAATGTGAGGACAGAAACAAAGCAGCCGTAAATAAAAAAATTAATAAATATTGGCTCTGCTTAGAGCCAATGAAAGATGGCGTTCCGTGCTACGTCAGCACGTTTCTGCACGTACGGATGTACACGATAGGCCAGCGCGCCAAATTGACGCTACGAGCTGAAAGTGCGCAGTAGACTGAAATACAAATACTTCAATTTTATGCTCAAAAGAATCCATTTTACTCGCGTAGGTTCTGTGCCAGTACCTCTTTTTACCCCAAACGTCCAGGTAAACCAGAACTCTGCTAGCATGGGTTTGCTTGAGCAGTGCCAGGCGCTGTTCAACACCTCCAACCTGTACGAGGTGCTTGGCATTAACAAAGAAGCGAGCGAAACAGACATCCGAAAGAGCTACTACAAGGTGTCGCTGAAGGTCCATCCAGACAGAGCTCCAGAAGACCCCGAGGCCACGGAGAAGTTCCAGGTTAGCGGCCAAACCGTCGAGCTAGCAGTTAGCATAGCTAACTTAAGCTAACGTCTGTATTTGCGCTAAAAAAGACCCCTCTTAGCTTTCCCAGAGACATTTATCTCGTCTCCTTAGCGGTGTAAATGTTTTGTTTTTATCGAGTTTGCATATTGACAAAAGCCATGAGTTGTGTTTTTGATACATTTGAGTGTTCATCCTGAACCTGCAGGTGTTGGGGAAGCTTTACGTGGTGCTAAGCGACAAGGAGCAGAGAGCCGTGTATGATGAGCAGGGAGTGGTGGACGTGGAGTCGGACGTGCTCAGCCAGGACCGCCGCTGGGAAGATTACTGGAGAATACTCTTCCCTAAGGTACCGATGCACTGCAATGGTCACATCCCAGAGAAACACATTTGTCAAAGGTGTCTAATACAACGTTTTACCTGCAGATGTGTGTACAACAAAACCTACTACACTTGTGTGCAAAAACTGCTAATAGTTGAGCAGTTTACCCTCATTCACCATCTGCATCAATGACATAATTTCAGGTGTATTCAGGTAGATTTTAAATGTTCTTCGAATTAACATTTTAATCGAACAATCAGCATGAAAATCACACATTTTGTGGCATTCACAATTGGTTCAATATTTCACTGTTCTTGTAAGAATTGAAAATAGTTCATTTAAAGTTGACTGGTTGATTGAATGCCATGGTGAGAATGTTAAGTGTAGTTCGGAGGTTTGGAGCAGGATTGTGATCGAAGCTAACCTACAAAGTTGAATGTTAATCCGCTATATAATGTTCGGTCAACCAGACCTGACCGAAGCTGTTGCCACCGGATAAGCAAATGAATGAGGTAGAAGGTTTTAAATCAGCCCTGAGATACCTTGCTCCAAAATGGCCTAAAGCTTGACTGAGGTTTGCAGCTGCCCACATGAACAACTTAAATACATCCTGTAGAGAAGTTTGGGAAGGGTTTAAAAAGATTTACCTCTATGATGAGAACATTATTTGTGGGGACCATGGCAAAGTTATAAAACTTTAGAAGACATGCTCATTGTATCACATTGATGGTCTTTTTTTTTGTTCCACTGCACCTAGAAAATTAACAGTTAGTTGAAACGCATACACACTAGAACTGAACCTGATCATAAACCAGGCTTATATAAAGGCTCTAAAATGGTTTGGACTCTTAAGCCTATCTTTTAAACCGGGCTAATCAATCTAAAAACAAAACAATCTAAATCTACCAATTCTGTCAAGAGAAGTCACACATGGGAAACTTGAAATCATTTGTTTGTCGCATCATCATTCCACCATATCAGCTGCAACATTGAAAGCCCAAATTATAAAAACATTGATCCATTTAGTGTCATTTCCCTTTTTTGTGACATTAAAGAAGAAAGCAGTCCTCATTGTGTTGAGAAGTGTTTTACTTTTACCTCCGTGCTACTGTGACCTCTTTAAGCTAAAGGGCAGTGGTGTTCTTTTCAATGTTTAATTCCTGGAGTCTGAGTCAGGTTTTAGCGTTTTGAGCAGTTTTCCAAAAGGATCTTTACATAAACATAAGTTTACAAATCAGAAAAATGTTTTACCTTCTTGCAATGTTTTCTTCAGCCACTTGTCTGACTTTGCTACCTGTTTTGGTGTAATCATTACAATAGGCTCTCTTTCCATTCCTCTCCTAGATCACAGTGCAGGACATTCTTGAATTCGAGACGAAATACAAAGGATCCGACGAGGAGAGGGAGGATGTGATCAGACTGTATGTCCAGCATGAGGGGAACATGGATGCCATCTCTGCGTCGGCTCTTTGCAGTTCTCAGGAGGACGAGCCGAGGCTGTGCAGCATCATCCAGGATGCCATCAAAAGCGGAGAAGTGGAAGCCTTCCCAGCTTTCACGAAGGAGAGTGCGACAAAGAAGAGGGCTCGGAGAAAGAGAGTGAGAACTGAGCAGATGTTACAAAAAAAAAAGAATATCCTTAAGGCTAGGCATAGTTTTATTTTTTCCATCTTGTGGTTTTTATAGGGCCAAAGTTTGTTGGTTGACAAATTATTTTCAAATTATTATCCCCTATTATCATGCCAAAAAAAATGCACAAACCGAGATTAAGTCGTGTATATATGTCCACTTTACTAAGAGTCTGGTTGTGACTGATCTTTAAGGCTGACCGGGAGAGGGAAGAAGCGGAGGAAATGCAGAAAGAAATGGGGCTTGGTAATGAGGATGACAGTCTTTTCAAGATGCTAAAGGTATATCATCCTAACGGTTATCTCCAAATGTGTGGGCTCTCTGTTCATTTCTTTCTAATGTTCGTCTGTTCCTTATTTTGCAGCAAAAGCAGCAGTCAAGAGAGAAGAATTTTAACAGTTTCCTGTCTGATCTGGAGGCAAAATACTCCAAACAAAGCACAAAATCCCCAAAAGGAAAAAAAGCCAAAAAGTGATGTTAGGGGGACAAATGTTTTGTTAGTCTTACAGTTAAGACAAAACTTTGAATGTTTTCAGGTTAGCATAACATAAAATGTTTCAGCCTGTTTGGTTCTGAAATGCACCACAAATGTAAATGCTCTTATTTCTTGTTTTATGTTGTAAAAGTTATATTAATAAATGCATTCAGTTACATCATTTTTACACTTTATTTATAAAAAAAAAAAAAGATTAAAGAAACAGCATTAAGGGGAAACAAAGGCTATTGCTGAGTCTCCCTTGTGACAAATGGGTCATCAAACTAATCTGCACTAACCCTGATGTTACTTGTCAAAGTACGACCAGTTGGCTTTACTCAAATAAAGAGCGCGACAATTGCATCGAAATCATTACTTTGTACAAACACTAAGAATAAGATTGTTTTGTTATTTACAAATATTCAGTTTATGCATCGCCTACATTGTAGGATAATTACCGCAGAAGCACCTTGATCATGATGAGCCGTTTTGAGACACTTCTTTTTTTTCATGAGTGGTATGATTCTGTGTACAAAACTCCCTGGCAGTGGGGAGAAAAGGTACTTTTATGTCCTGTGACTTTACAAATGGAGGTTGAGGGAGTAGGTTTCCCTGCATAGTTATTTACTGTAACAGCAACACAAAGCTAGGCATATACAGTATATTCATTTAAATAAATAGTACGTCTCAATATACACACATATCCACAAATGCAAACTATACTGATGAAAGATTAACAGTGGTTTATGTTTGGCAGACCCATAAGGTAATTTTGTTAATACAAAAACAAGCCCTAAAAAGAAATTCCAAGCAAGACATTAAATCTGGAAGAACGAATACTTTAAAACAAGAGAGGACAAACAATGCAGGCAGAGATCAATGATAATAAGGTCGTTGAGATGAAGGTCAAACTAGAAGCCTGGCCTGCTGGATCTGGATGAGATGCCTCCGCGGGTGTGGGAGCGAGGTGGAAGAGGTACAGGAGTCGAAGCAGCTGCTGGAAAACGGAGGAGTGTTGAATGATTAAAGTAGCAACTGACAGATCATTTTTGCCTTGCCCAAGTCGAGCCAGCTTATTTCACCGACCTGTAACGGGGATCCGAGGCTCTGGCTCTTCCTCATCTTTGATGGGCGAGTGCCCCAGCGCATGATGAGGAAACAAGTCCGAGAAAGAGGTGCTGCTGATGCCAAGACTGATACCGGTCACGCCGATTCCCAGAGAGTCTAGTGATGCAAAGTAATGCATACGTTTATAAGTCAATAACTACAGGACAGAAAAGAAAAACTAAAACAAGTTTCCAACTATTTGAGAAAGATCAATTACAATTACATGGGTCTTCCTATGACTTAAAATATCACGGAAGAGTTGATTGTTTCAGTAATAAAATTCAAAAGTGAAATGTAAGACTTTATTAATCACAGCGATACATTCCAAGCATCGATTTTGGATGGTTGTGGCTCACGGCCGACTTAAACACAATATTTTGAATCTCAGAAAATTAGAATATTACTTACCTATTAAAAAAAACGTTACAGTAAAGGTATCTATAGTATTATTACAAAAGTTAGCTGTCCACAGAGGGCTGCATCCAAACATCTCACAAACTAGCCACAACTAGCTGCAGTTTACATATCAGAGATGTGATTTAAACTTAGGTTAAGTTTGTCAGATTCTTCCGTTTCTTCCTCATGTTAAACAACGGCCGAGTTTCTGACCTGTGCCTACAGAAGCTCTGCTCGGCCGGCCCTGCCCGATATTATCCAGCACGGTGAAGGAACTTCGGTATGGAGTGTCTGACTAAAACACAAAATAACGTCACGTTCGTCACAATAGCCTTCGATTACAACAAACAAATGAAATCGTAAAGGCTGTACATTTTTTAACACTTGTGTTTCACACCCTGTATGTGTGTGTCGTGTTGGGACGAGAGAAGACATCTAGCAAGTGGTGACGGTCCCTTGGTATTGAACTGCGAGCTTCGTCTTGTATAGCGCTGTGGGCACGGCTGGCGGGGCCCTTCTGGCGCTAGAGAGAATAAAAACATTAAATATTGTAAGGCATCACGTAGACAACCTTTATGTCAAAATCAGCAAAAAGAAACAAAAAATTAATGCTGTGTATGTTTTTTCTCCGTTTAATCAACCTGAAGGTCAAGCAGCAATTTTGAAGATATTTACACTAGCAAGGTTAGGTTATATAGTAATATCCGAAGCTAAACATCCCACACAGATCTGTTTACCGGTAATGCATCATTCTAGAATGAGTGGCTAACAAAAAGTCGCATCCCAATACACTTTTTGAGTTCCTACACTGATGTTAAAGCCTCCAGTAATGCCCCATATTACTCAAATAGAGAACAGTAGTTTACAATAAATGGTATTACCCATTTATTATTAACCAATGGGTTATATACATTTGAAACTTAAAGATAAGAATGTTCTACATGTTTGGAGAAGTTAACTTCCTTTTTTTTGTTTACAGTTTTAAGTAAATGACAGAAAGCGAGCTTTAATAACTGCATTGGGTAGTTTAAGTATCACTCCGTGTAATTGTTTAATTGCATGTTTTTTTTCCTTATTACAGCTCTGTTCACTTCCATGTCATGATTTATGTTAAATATGTCCTTTTTTTTGAGGGATTGTTTTACCTGCTGGGACATTTAGATGACTAATTGGTCGTATTAAACCTAAAAATAGCCTAAATGCTTTAGACTTTAAAGAAAAGTGCTGCCACGCTGCCGGTGCCGTTCCTACTCATTGCTACTATGTTAGCAAACACCGTTGTAGTGATCATGTGAGCTCTGCATGCTGGATACAAGCTGCTAAATACAAATAGTGGCGCAGATTAAATGCATGAAACAGACTGTTTGTGTTGGAGCGCTTATATTAGAGATTTAGAAGGCCAATACAATCTTGTTTTAGTGTTTTTTTTTGTTGATATGGGACTGTTATCAGTGGTCCCATATCACTGGGACACAAATAAACTCTGTACAAACCACTTTTTACACTTTTGTATAATTTTTTTTGCAGGGCCCCATATAATTTATTATATTATATATTGGCAATAATAAAACAAGGCCATATTTGTTCCTCAGAAATCCGTACCTGTGTAACTTTTGCCTGCAGCCCTGGACGAAGTGACTCAGAGTCACCGGTTCCAATGGGAGGGAGAGGAGTGTTGCGGCTCAGAGGAAACAACGGAGATGGCAATCGGTCGCTGGCTGTGGCTCTGTTGGAGAGAAGTTGATCGTTTACAGACCGAAAGAGTTTTTTGTTCCAAAATTGACTTGTAAAGCTGAGTTTTATTGTTCAAGTTGTTAGACTAAACTTGAATTAACTCATTAATCATTTATTAATTCTACTAATAAATATTTTTAGCCGCTTCTAATGAACACCCAACTCACCAGACTTGCCATAATACGTTCCAAAATTGTTTTATGTCCTACTGTCAAGTTTCCAAATGACTTTTGTTTTTACAATGATCTTTATCAAGTGTCACAAGCAGTTGATAAGACCAAAGCAACAACAAGAAAGGCAGTAAGTTACTCCAAGGCTTGGACTCACAGACGTGTCCCGCGGATAACCTCGTCCAGACATCCTCCGTTGCCGGCCTGACTCGAGCTCGGAGCAAGAGGGATTAGGTTTCGGGGAGGAGGGTTCCGGCGGCGAGCTGACTGCAGTGGGCGGGACAGTGAGGAGGAACTCTGCTCCAGGGCCCCGCGAGGACGAGGCTTGCTGGACAGGACAGCGCTGGAACATGGCCTGTGAGACGCACGCTCATCCGGTTCCCTGAGTGGGAACAGAGAAAAAATTCATGATGAAACTAAAAAAGGGAAAATTATATTTATTGTCATAAACTGATTGTGAGTCGGGTAACATGTGTTCATACTGGCTTCTCTCCAGCGCAGCCAGGTTTCTTTGCTGCAGGGGGATGCTGTGAATCACGATGAGGTCGTTCAGGATGTGCTGCGTTGCTGCTGGTCCTGCAGGCGTCCTTCCAGCCTGAGTATATAAAGAAGAGGAGTGAGAGGAAACAACCAGGTAGGTGGAACAAATATATTTTTAAAAGCAGGATTAAGGATAAATACGATAAAAAGGAGACAAAGAAAAGGGAGAAATCCCTTGACAGTAGTTAGCTACTCCCCAATACAACCAATGAAAGATCATGCAATAAAAAAAATTATGAATCTAAAAATAGGTAATTGCTGTGAAAAGAAAAAAAAACATCTAAATGAAAGAAAATAGTGCGTTTAAAAAATGTGTGGAAGATGATTAAAGAAATAAAAAGTGGGAATGTTTCGGTGTTAATCAACAGGCACAAGCGCAGATATTCGGGATAATGAGCCTCTGCAGATGGCATGCAGACGGCCCACCACTGCTTTGGCTTTAAGCAGGAGAGTTACATACAGCGGAAGGCCTTTTCTGCTTTTTGGATTTCCATCTGGACGTGTGCTTTGAGCCCCTTGACTTTGTGTTCTTTAGAAGTGGGGTTGGGGGGGGGGGGGTAGTCATGTCCAAAGAAAGACAATAGATATACAGGAAAAGAGAGGGGTGACAAAGTAAAGAATTGTAAAAGTAGATAAAAACAAAGTTAAGAAAACAAAATGTACAAAAACAGCAGGTTTAAAAAACATTTTAAAATAAAGAACAGAGCAAGAAGGGATGGAAACAGAAGGACTGAGAAAGAGAAGAGTGACAGACAGGAATAAGACATTCTGGGGTATTATAAGATTTCCACGTATAAAAAGATTTACTTACTTCATTGAGTTCAGACTTTTCCACACTGATTGGCAGCCCCTGGTAAAGATGTTGAAACAAAAATAAATGATTCTCCAATCACAGGATCATAATTTGATAGAACACATTTTGGTGGAATCAAAACTAACAAAATTTAAACTAATTAACGTACGTTTATTTGGAAAAATGTAAAACTGATTATATGGTACAACCTGTGGTCAGTCCTGCAGCATTTTGTCTTCTCCTAGTAACAATTAATCCCAAAAGCTCAACCTTGGTCTCATCTGAACAAAGCACATGGTTCTAGTTCACGTTTGTGATGGTAGGACTGAAAGACCTTTTTTCTTGCACGTTTCCAAAACAACCAGTTGGGATGCAGATAGTAATCCCAATGGTTGTTATACGCCTTAATAGTGCAACTCTCAACAGTTCCTTTAACCATCTTACCATCAGTCATAGAAGGATACTTAAAAGCTGACACTTAAAAGACTTGCATTTTATAGGAAACGGTTATATTTTTAATAAGGGCAGAAAAGGTGATTTGGATAAAAAAAAAAAAAAACATTATTTTGACACAACCTACCCATTACGTAATTTGAACCAAATCCTAGGGCAAACAGACCCCTTTATCAGGGGGTTTATCTGTTCTATTTTTTTTATTTAATTGAGAATAATTAAAAGTCACAACTAAAAGTAATGCTTTATGGAAGGTTAAAAGAAAAACCTAGAACTGATTCCTGATCAACTTCTAAACTCTCGTGCTCCTTAGACTACCGACCTGGAGTGGTGGTCCAGCTGCAGGGGGTAGCACTCGGCTCTGACCGAGTTTTGGAAGCATGCTGGGCAGTGTGGAAAGCAGCATAAAATGATTCAGAGTGTCTGGCTGCAGAGGGCTCAGGTTGCCACAAATAATGTCTTCATCTGTAAATAACATATTAGCATTAAACTCACCAAAACCCAAACATACACAGGGCTTCAGCACATTTTCTATTTACACATTTAAAACATTTCAAAACTCAACTCTCCGAATTCAATGTCATTTTTTGCATCCACTCAAACATAATAACTACTAAAGATTCCTAAATGTACATTTCTGTAAAAAGGAAGAAACAGCATCTATACAAAAGGACAGAACAGAGCTCTGACTCTGGTCCTCTAGAGCTACTATCCTCCAGGTCTAAACTCTGAAATCCAATTCTATTATTTTCCACACTGCAAAGGAATCCTGGAAGTATGAACGTTTAAGTCAATGGTTTTAAAGAATATTCAGTGTTACGTGAGTTGCAGCACTCCCAGTGACGTTGAACCAGCTCTTTGATCCAACCGACCAGCTCCCGCCAAACGTCATCAAACAGCATATCAAAAACAGCCTGCCGGCGACAGCGGTAGGGTGAGACAGGGGGCACACAGTGATGCCTCTGAACCAGATCCAAACATTCCTCATAACACTCGTCGCTCCTTTTAGAAAAACAAACACTGATTTTACACAAAGGGGGAAAAAAACATTCCAGAGCATATTTTATGAAGGAAAAAAACTCACAAATCCCTGCTGTCAAATGCCAGATATTCCTCCATTACACCGTCTATTTCAATCACTTTTGGCTGGTCATAGCTGCCAGGGTTGCTGTTGGGAAGGCCATCGAGCTCTGGGGATGTGGATTTGTTTAGTGCAGCTTTCCTGCCCTGAACATTTAACCTTTTTTAAGAAAAAAGAAAGAAAAAAAAGGGATTATTTTGCAGGACTTTTTCTTAGCAGTGGCTTAAGAAAGGTCAAGAGAGCAAATAACTGTTAAAATACATCTTGAGAGGAAATATCCTGCAGCTTGATTTGATCGTTTTAACCAAGTTCACATTGTGACTACTCTGAACTGTCAGCTGTATTTCTTACCTATCCAACATGACAGTGATCCACATCGGACAGGACTTTATAACAGCTTAAAATAACAAAATAGAATATTGACAAAGACTGTCCCCCAAGCAAAAGCGTTACAATGAAAAACATTTGACTTAACCCCTAAAATCGGTTTTAAATCACAAAAAAAAAACACCTGATGTGGACATAAGTAAAAATAAACCATCTCTGAAAATATAAAGCACATTTAACCCTTCAATCCATCCATAAATTTAGTGGGTGTGCGTTTGTTAACTTACTCTGCCTCCCCCTTCTCTTTGCCTTGGCACCTCACAGCGTTTTTTCTGTTTTCTGACTGAGTGCTGGTGGGGCTGACTGTTCCTGGAGTGGCGTACCACTGAAAGCCCTCATCGGTGGGACACATAAGCTGAGTCCCCAGGACCCTGAGGAAACCACGCATGCAAGCACACACAATGAGGAAATTAAAAAGTAAACTTTCAAAACAAAACAAAGCAATAAGTTGAGGGGAAAGCATAAAATAACCTACCTAAGATGTGGAAAGCGTGTGGCCCACTGCTGGCATTCGTCCTGCATCCCCCGGAGGATCCCACCCCCAGTGGCTCTCCCTTCGTACAGCTCCGTGTCGATCTCATCAAACATCTGCTGCACCTGCCGAGAAGCCGCCTTATCGAATTCCTGTGGGACAGAAACGAAACATAGTCGGGGAAGCTGTTTATCTCTCCGTTTTCGCACACTGCATCTACTTTTGGACGCGGCTGCTTTGCATTCTGGTCCCATCTATAAGGTATATGCAGAGTTTATATAAAAAAAAAAAAGTGTAACCAACTTTGGATTATCGCAGGTGATTTTTTCCAGATGGAACGATCATTTAACATTGAAAAATAGGCGGACAAAATTGGTTCATTGATCAGCTGAATTTAGAAATAATATTATAGAAAACTAAAAACTAAAAAACAGCCAGCATACAAATTAGCCATCTGGTATATTACACAGATACTGTTTCTGTTTCCCACACATTTTTGCAAAAGGTGATAAATGCTGGTTAGACTTAATTAAAATGTGACAACATGCTTGTGCAGAAACAGAGAAATTGGTCGAAAATGCTTTTAACTTTATGAAAGAAAAACCTTTTACGGCCGACAGGGCCAGGGTAGGGTTTTGCAGATCATGCTTAGATTGCTTTCTGAAGAACGGTAGGCTTACATCGTAGCCCCAGGAGAAAACGGAGCTCCTTTCCGTGGAGATGTCGGTTCCTGTAGAACTGTGAATACCAGACCAGGACTGGCTGGATGACACTGAGATGACGGTTGGGCAGTCGGAGTGGTCTGAGGTGGCAGACGTGTGTGAGCTGAAATAAAGAGCAAATGTCAACTTCATAGAATATTCGAACAGGCTGCCTAATTATTCATCCTTTTGACTGTACATCTGAAGGAGGCAATGTGATGTTAATTAATCCGCTGCGTCTGGGTGTCACATAGCAAGAACTCAGCGACTCGTCTGTCTGTTCAAGACGGTGTACAGTTACAAAAAATGCAGAGTATCTGTGTGTGCATACTTGGTGTATACACAATATAGCGCATACTCGCTTGTTTTGTATCTTTGCACTTGAAAAGATTTTAAACATCAAGAAGCAACTCGGTTACCTGTTGTGTGCAGAGAAGGCTTCCTGCAAGTCGTGGAGGTAATGTGGAGGGGTGTGGATATCATCCGCTTCTTCAGGTAGAGGGTGGGTATCAAGACTGCTTCGAGACAAACCGCGACTGCACAGCAGGGACATAAAGAAATGATCAAGTGAAACTTCTGGCTTAAACCTAGCATCTTGTCTTTACGTTAATATAAGAGAGATGCTGTGTTTTTCTTATAATGAAACAGCAGAAAATCCCAATATGGGTAAAAAAGGAACTAGGGCTAGCTTCAGATTCTAAGATGGTAAAGGATGATAACATTTTCCACAAAAAGGCTTTTTGCGTCTTATGATAGATTAACGTCCTGTCTGAGGGTAGGGTTTTGCAGATCATGCTTATATTGCTTTCTGAAGAACGGTAGGCTTACATCGTAGCCCCAGGAGCTTCTTGATGTTTAAAATCTTTGCAAGTGCAAAGATACAAAACAAGCGGGTATGCGCTATATTGTGTATACACCAAGTATGCACACACAGATACTCTGCATTTTTTGTAACTGTACACCGTCTTGAACAGACAGACGAGTCTCTGAGTTCTTGCTATGTGACACCCAGACGCAGCGGATTAATTAATATCACATTGCCTCCTTCAGATGTACAGTCAAAAGGATGAATAATCAGGCAGCCTGTTAGAATATTCTATGAAGTTGACATTTGCTCTTTATTTCCACTTTGATTTTATCAGCAGCCCCTACTAATTATGTGTACGTAGCCCCATAAAATACATTTCATTGACATTTAGTAGCTATTGGATGTGTTTTGCTTATTCATATGAAACACACTTGAAAAAAGTTGTTTTGCTTTGGCATGAAATAGACAAAACTTCAAACATTACCAGGGAGAGTGTATTCTATGCTTGTTTTTTTTGGGAGGTTTAGTGTCCTATAAAGTGTTTGTATCTTCTTTATATTATTTCCCATTATTTTTCAACATTTTATATCAAATGAGCATCTAAAAGTATGCTAAAATTACAGCTACAAGGCATGCCTTTTATCAGCTTAGCACATTTAGTGGTCACACGTTCTGCTCACTGAGGTCTACTGCTGCAGGTCAACATAGTTAGAGGTTTGTCAGATTAGTTCGATAGCATCTGTAAAGAATCATAACGATTAAATATAAAAAGACTGCTGAAGATAAGCATCCGCTTAATCATAAAGGCTGTATAATATAACACTTACTATGTCATACTATGTGTGATTTTAGAAAAAAACAAATTACAGTAAAAATGATACTGAGCTATCTTGGATCTGTTAGCTTTGGTTGACTGGAACAATCCTATCTCCATCAGAACCAATAGAAAATACGACTTCTAACAGACTTTAAACATCTAAAACGCTAATATAAAAATGTACTTAGCCTAACGTTTCAAGGCGCTTTTTAAAAAAAAAATACCTTCAGCAACAGAGCAACGGAAAGCTAACAAAGCGAACAGTACCACAAACCGGCAAGGGTTTCACTTGCACCAGTAATATGGAGCATGAGCTGATCACTGTTATCAAAGCACACTCAATTTTTAAAAGTTAACACAAGTATCTACACATTGCCAGCAATGAAAATCCCAACATTGCATACCACCCTAGCAATGGTGCACACTGTCTGTCAGTTGGATTAAATAAGAATATAAAAAGGGAAAAGTGGCTGTTTGGAAGTATTTCCAGTCTAGTATACTCAAAAGAGCCTCACTTTGTAACTAATGGTGCTTCAGCCATCAATAGTTTCTATTAACCTGTCTGTCTTACTCCATAAAATGCAGAGCAACAACAAGATGTTTTTGTTTCTCACTTCATTCATTTAAAAGGTGTTTAACATACATTTTATTGGTTCCATTATTAGAAGAGCGAGGTGCCATTATATTGGGTTATCTTTGCAGCAGTGGAAAAAATTGTTGCTTCCTGCGTTTAAATAAATAACTTCATGGTAAACATTGTAATATAGAATATTTAAGGTGAAGACTTTAAGCTTCATCGCTCAAAGTTATCACAGCATTAGGATCTGTTGCTGTGCAATAGTGTGTTAGCAGGTCAAAACATAGTCTTCTAATCTACCTGTTAAATCAGCATCGCTGAGATGTCTAAGTAACACTTGGATAAACATAGATTCACTGATAACAGAGGATGTTTCAGGAGTAACAATCTGAATAAAGACATCAAACGAGTTTAAAGAACACAAAAAAGGGAATGGACTCAAAGGTTTTACCGCTAATCACTCACATTTCAAGTTTGTGTGACACTGGTCTCCTGTTGTACCGTGAAATCATCCTCTGTTTCTCTCCGTTTCAAGCACTCGAGCCCCCGTCTCCCGTCGCCGGACTCTCTGCGAGCAGCGCGGAGGGAGCGCCAACATCTCCTCCAGCTGCTCGTTAACCACTAGCCTCCTGCTAGCTAAGGCTAAAGAGGGAGGCTACGCTTCAGATATATATATATATATATATAAAAATAGAGCTAACTAGGGCAGCATGAACTATGACACAGAAACATAACGAGATAACAGTTGACTCATCATCAGTTCATTCTCCCTACACAATTTTTTTTTACCTATCTGTCTTTTTTTAAATTATTATTTTATTAAAGACTAAGCTGTTTTAGCATTGAGGGTGTTAACGTTAGCGTCAACCACAACAGCAATAGCGCGGGTGTCATGGAGACGCGACTTCACAAGCGCAAGTTTGCCTGGGAAATGTATTTCCCGCTTTACGTTCAAAAAACATATTACTTCATAATATTTAAAAACACAACATTTACATATTTAATATGTTTACTGAAACATCTATTTAAAAATATATATATATATTACAACATTTCATTGAGTCACTCAAGCACCTGGCGGAAGTTTTACTAGTAACCTGGTTTATTATGTCATTTGTGTGTATTAACAGCATTGTATTTAAATCAACATTTTTACTTATTCTTAATAAAAGTTAAGATAAGATGCTTTATTAATTTCATAATTATTAAGTTAGTTGTGAAACAGACAACAATCCTAATGTAAAAACATGCTCACCACTTTTTCAGTAATTTATATTTTTTGCTACCTTTGTATCATTTCCATTCTCCAATAATTACTATCTAAACCTTGCCAGTTGATATTATAATTCCAATGTTGTACGTTTTAATGAAGTCTCACCGTTTTTATGTGTATTTTTTTTAGATAATAGCATACTTACTTCCTGTTCATTAATTTTCTACGTATTTGAAATATTAGAAAACAAGCAATGAAAGCGACATTAAATGTTTGTAGTGTGGTTTTATTTCAGTTGAAATATGCCATCTAGGAAACTAAGCGAAAGTGTGGATGAAAATTGTTTCATTAGAGCTCTATATTCCTATTTCTCGTCTTCACGCCGGCGAAATGTTTTTGGGTCTGAAATTGACTACGCTCTTAACTACACTTCACGTTTTCACTAGTTTTCTATTAGTGATAAATAATCTAAATCCTTTTAAATAAAATACTACTTATTGAATTAAAGTGATGATTTTTTTTTTTTCGGCAGACAAAATATAATCAGGAAATGTTTTAATCCGGAACTTCAGACAAATAATTTTGGTGTGAAGCCGGTGCGATATTAGGGAAGGACCTAAACACTGGAAACTGGCGTGGCTGTAACGTAAACTGGAGCATATTGTTTTTCGCAGTATTACTTTGTTTCTGCCTATTACTAACATTCAAGTTTAACATTTTAACAAAGAATTAGAAAAAGGAGAGGCTAATCAACTGTGTATGTGTTTAGTTGGTTTCTATACTATGGCATTTCTTCAAATATTACCTTTTAGACTATTTTCAAATCGTTTTTTTTTTTGTTTTTTTTTTTCGTTTCTCCAAGGTAAATTTCAGATGGACGCCCTGCTATTGAGGTCGATTCCGGAAGATGTGGTCGAGTACAAACTCTTCCTGGTACAGATAGACTGCTTATCCGCTCAGCAAACCGAAGACCGTCTAAAACAGCTGAAAGAGGAGCTCTTGGCTAAAGTTGCACATCTTCTGGTCCAATACATTTGGCAAGATCAGCCTTTTAACCTTAAGCACCACCCTGAGAAAGGTAAAAAAAAAAATTTTATACCACACACACAGATTAATTCAATATAGATTTGGAGACGTTGTCAGTTTAAAGAAACACAAAAAATCACTTACCCACTTTGAAGCATGGCAGAGGATTTGTGTCCCATAAACTCTGTGGATAGCACATATGGGGGAAAAAAAGTGTGTTCGACTCCACCAATACCCTGGTATTAGACCCTCATTACAGCCTTTCAGCTGGACAATGATCCAAAACCTATGACCTACTTCGACACAGAAATATTTGATCAGAAATAACATCAACCTTATTTTATGTCCATTTCAGTTCCCAGCAATCCCTGTGACCAGAGAGCAAAATGGATCATGTCTGTGAAATCAAGTTGAATTTATTTTAAGGCTTTTTACAGATTTTTGTAAAACAAATTATTATTGGATTGGCAACATATATTTCACATTTGTATACACTATGGGGAAAAAGAAAACATGGCATGTATACTGAGGACTCTAACGTTTCTGTTTGCTGACAGGAGATGTTCCTGCTCACCTTGGAGGCAGCACTCGGTTTGGAGACAACATTGAGGATGAGTGGTTTATTGTTTACCTTCTGCAGCATTTTACAAAGTTATTCCCAGAACTCGCAGCCAGGTTAGCTAAAATATCATTTGAATGTTTTATATTTCTACAAAGTGTAAAATAAAGGCTTGTGTTTCCGTGCTTCTTACAACCTCATTGTTACTGTGTGCAGAGTTGAGGACAATGATGGAAATTTTCTTCTTATTGAAGCAGCTGATTACCTTCCCAAGTGGCTGAACCCAGAGACGAGTGAAAACAGAGTGAGTCGGCCAGATGTTCACAAATCTCTATTTTCATTTGATGATCCTACCCAGTCGTTAACATATAAAACAGCACGTTATATTTTGGAGCAAATTCCATGCTTAATAAATACATTATAAAGAAATTCATAACATGTCTGCACCAAAACAGTCAATTGCTAACCAAGAATATGTACTAATAGAACATTTTTTAGGAGAAATATATCTGTGTCTGGTTTAAAGGAATGAGATCAGTATAAACTAGTTTGTGATTTCTTTAGTGTAAAGTGAAATAAAATAGGAAATTCTCCCTTCCACTTGATGACTTTCTTTCTTCTTTAGGTCTTCTTCTACAGGGGAGAGTTGCACATTCTTCCTTGCCCTTCAAAATCTAGTTCAGTGGGTTTCTCCCTCGACGTGGTCCCCAGTTTAGCACAAGCTCTAAAACTGCTCTCTGCACACCCAGAAGCTTGCCAAGCGAGCCCCCAAATTTCTTCAGCTGTAGTGAAAAGGCTAGAGGGGTGAGGTTTCACTCTATCACATTTTTTTTGCCTATAATAATCACTTGAGAAATATGTGAAACAACATATGTTTTATATATTTGTGAGGCCAACATTTTTTTCCCCACCTTTGTACTTCATGTAGTTACCCGGAGAAGATTAAAAGTAATCTCCACCGGGCCCACTGCTTCATCCCTGCTGGCATCGCCTCTGTTCTGTCACAGCGTCCAGACTTGGTCGCCCCTGCAGTCTCTGCTTTTTACCTCCGGGATCCAGTCAACCTGCAGGCCTGTCGTAACTTTAAAACATTTCCCCCTGATACAAGAGTCCTCACTTTGGTAAATGTGTTCAAATATACAATGTCTGATTGTGGTATTCTTTCAACTCTTATGAAATGCCGTCCTTCTGCACAAAATTACAGGTGACATTCACTCGCTGCCTGTATGCCCAGCTGCAGCAGCAGCAATTCACCCCAGATCGTAGGAACGGCTTTGACCTGCCTCCTCGCTCTCATCCACAGTACAAGGCTTACGAGCTTGGAATGAAACTGGTGAGATATTTTTTATTTTATTTTTTTTTGTCCCAAGCAAGTGTTGAAACCTTAAGATGAAATTATGCATTATTTGCACTCTCAGGCCCATGGCTTTGAGATCATTTGCTCTAAGTGCAGGATACCGTCTTCAGAGCCCGATGCTCCTTTAAGCTGTAACCCTCGGTGGAAAAACTTCCTTAAAAGTCTAAAAAAGAACAGCTACTTCAGAGTGAGTCACACGTTTCTATTTTTTTCCCCCACATTAAAAAAGAATCAGAATTTCTCCTGTGAAACTTGTTTTAATAACCTTGTTGTCAAATGCAGGGCCAGTTGGAAGGTTCGGCTTTTTACAAAGAACTCTTAACGTCCGCAGAAATGTTCTTCAGACAGTCTGTTGCTTTTGAGTCAAGGTGAGGTTCAGTCATGTGCAACGTCATTTAGAGAACGGCCTAGTAAAAAGTTAGTCATGAGTTCCAAAATGAGTCTCGCATTGCAATCAACATTTAAACTGTCGTGTTTATGGTTTAAGCTGTGACAGCTGATATGACTTCAACTTAAAAAAAGGAAAACTGCCCCTTTTTTTCTCAAAATGTTTGCTGTGAATTTTGTTTCAGCTGCCTTTCTGCAGGGGAGGAGGTTCTCCAGCTGCTTCACAACAGTCCATTCAACATGGAGGAGTTAAAGAAACTTGAGTCACAGCTCCCCCAGGAGGACAGTGAGTAAAAATGTTCACAAAAAAAGCAATTTTGTTTGTTATAAAATTATCTATAACGCTATCATGACTCAAGATTAAATTCCTAGGAAAAAAATACAATGGAATACTGTTGAAATTGAGCACATAGTTCACCACAGTTTAAAGCTTCTCTCATAGACTTGCTTATTGGTTTGTAACGTAAGTTACAGTAGTAACTATGGGCCTGTGAATTCCAGGAGACCTGGATAACGGTCTCCTGGGATCTTCTCACTGAGAATTTCAGAGTGACCAAAATGACTTGCAGTCATCCAGGAATTCACAGAACCATAGTTAATACAGTAACTATAGTGAGCCCCCACTTTTCTGCCATCAGTGCAGTCGTGGCTGGCTGATATGGCTGCAACGTGCACTTTCAGAGTCTAACAGACCCTGCAGGTACCTCAGGACCTCCTGCAGAGGACATGAAACTGCCAAAATCCCGGTGCGCCCGCACCATGCTGAGAACCGTTGCCAGCAGTAGGCATAGGTGGACACTGTAGAAGGCGCCCTGGCATTCCATAGCGTCCGAAGCACAGAGAGCGCCAGACCTGTCAAGGGTAACCCAGTCCCCTCAGGGGCCACACCGTGAGGAGAAAATGGCCCGGAGATGGATGCCAAACCTTCCCCTCAAGCTGGGACAACAGGTCCACCCTGGGCGGGAGACGCCACGGCTCCCCGTCCAACAGCCTGAGGAGCAATGGAAACCACACCCTCAGGGGCCTTCGGGTGCCCCAAGAGAACCCTCAGGGATGACGACCTCACTCGGTGGAGAGTGGGCAGAAGCAGTAGAAACGGGGGAAAAGCATACAGCAGACTGGCGGGCCAGTTGTGTGCCAAGGCATCCATCCCCAGTGGTGCATCGGCCTCTGCCAGGGAAAACCACAGGGGGCAATGTGTACTTTTTCGAGAAGCAAAAAGTTCGACCTGAGCCCTGCCATACCGATCCGAAACCTGTTGAACCACCTGCGGATGCAGCCTGCATTCTCCCGGAAGAACGCACTGTCAGGACAGGTGATCGGTCACAGAGTTCCTCGTCCCCGGCAGGTGCATCGCCCTGACCGAGGCAAAGTGAGGGTAGGCCAATGTCCACAGCCTCTGGAGCAGAGACAAAATCCTGCCCACCCTGTCCGTAGTCAGCCGTGCCACCATGTCCAATCCAAGGCCATGCCGATAAAGAGGAGGGGGCGCAGATGTGCCAGTCGTCCAGATACGGGAGCATCTTCAAGCCCGACAGGCACAGAGGGCTTAAGACCGCCTTCACGCACCTGGTGAAAATCCGAGGTGCTAGGGAAACTCCGAATGGCAGAACCACGAACTCGTACACCACGCCCTGAAAGGTGAACCACAGATACTTCTGGTGGTCCGGGTGGATTGGGACATGGAAGTATGCATCTTTGAGGTCTATGCTTGCAAACCATTCTCCTGGATAGATAGACTGAAGGACGTCGCAAGTGCGGAGCATTCGAAAGGGCAGAACCTTTAAAAAACTGTTCAACGTCCTGAGGTCCAATACTGGACGAAGGGATCCGTCCCTCTTTGGGGTCAGAAAATAGTTTGAGAAAAACCCTTCTGACAGCGGCCGTGGAGGAACTACCACTATGGTCCCCTTGTCCAGGAGTGTCCGTATCTCCTTCAGCAAGACTGCTGCTCGTGCCTGATCTGTGACCGTGGTCACTATTAACCCCGATGGGGGAGGAGGGCAACAGCGGCACTGCAATCTGTACCCTTGGGACATTGTCTGTAAGACCCATGCAACCGTGCACTGTGTTGTCCAATAGGCCAGTTGACGTTGAGAATACTGTCCTGCAGTTTGCCTGCAGCCGTCAGGCCGAATGGTGCCGCCTGCCCCGGCCTCTGGGGGGGCGCCGGTGCCTCGTCAGCCCCAGTCTGATGCCAGGTTCGCTCCACCGTCCTGCTCTGCCGGCCAGACTATGGAAGAGCCGCTGTCCGGAACTGACTGTCACTCCCACCTCCCAGCAGGGCTGACGAACGCACTCAGAACAATATGGGCACCTGCCGAGGAATTTGAGCGAGAATTTCAAAGGATCTGTAGAACACAGTCAGAAAACCACGGCGGCCCCCCAGGAAATCCGAGCGAGAAATGTGCGAACACACAACGCATTCAGAACATCTAGCTTCACTCACCTTTAACACAGCCTTCCGCTCCGCCTCGTTAGGCACGCGACAGCTCAGCGGCAAGGTCTGCAACACAAACAGATCGAACGCCGCCCACAGCCTTAGAGGGCTTCGAAAAGCGCTCCGACTCATCAGTTACAGGCACACACAAACGTATTTTCTCAGACCTGAAACCAAAATCCGAACACAGATTTATGGGAGTGATCAACCAGCGAAACACGCAAGGTTGACAGCAAGCAGATCGAAGAGACCATACGTAGCCCTCTGCCTGCTATTTATAGACTTCCACACAGGTGTGCTACGTGTCACGTGGTGACTTTGTTGACATTAAGACTCGACCTGCGCGGAGGGCGAGGAGACATATCCACTCTGTTCTCTGCACTGGCAGTCAGGAAGGAATGAAATAGAACTCAGATTTAAGATAAAACTGCTTTTTTTGTTTTCTGCCTGTAAGGTTATGGAATTTTTTATTTTATTTTATACGTTCATCATGTTTTATGGCGGTGTTTAAGTCAGAAAAAAATTGTGTGATCTAATATTTTAAACACCAAAGGCAGTGCATTCCTACCATAGATGAACAATTTATTTAATTATCACCAGCTAGATATAAATGATGATATAAATAGGATCAATGTAATTTTTTATTATTTTGATCCTGATACGTGGACTTAAGCAACAGTATAGAACAAACCAATACATTTATTTATCTTTTTTGAGATCTTATTGAAAGCCTTTTTTGTCTTTCTGCTTGTTTTAAAGCAATCCAAGTAAAACAAGCTTAGATCTGATCAGACGTCCTGCTAGGAGTCCGTTTCTCTGATAGAAATACCACTCAAAACTTTGCAATTGCCCTTTTTTATTGTTTTTTATCAGCAACAAATCATTTAGTTCGAAAACCAAGACTGTCAGTGTTCGTCACAAAGTGGAAATATTTCCAAATGGCTGGTTTTGTTCATCTTGTTTGTGGGGAAGAATCCAGCAGTGAAGGAAATTAGCCCCTCCAGTGCGGGCAACTGATGCACTTGGACACTTTGTCAAAGTGTTCTCTTTAAGCTTTTCTGTGATAAATACAATGGAAGCAATAAGGAATTTCTGTTGTAATTAAAATCATTGTGTGGATTGGAAAGAAGAATGTGTTCCTCAAGTAGTTTAATTTTGAAGATTTTGGCACGTTATGCATAAATTTAAGCACCACCAAAAATCTAAATAGACATTCAGTCAACACCACTTTTAAAATCTTTCACTCAACTAGCCTGCACCGAGCAGCAACAAGTGGGGTATGGACAGCACTGTGTCACTTTATTTTCTACAAAAATCACTCTGACATCTCATTTAAAAAATAAAACACACATGTGTCACAATGCCTATATCTGCCTATCTCTACTTGTGTTTTCCCCGTTTCTGTTCATCCTTAGCTCTCTTCACTTAAGCTGTCTCCAATGATTACGTTTTCACTTATCTAAAGGTGACAGCTGGTTAGAAATCACAGCTCAGGATTTGGAGCTGTTGCTGCAGGAGAGAAGCGGCAGGATGGCTAATGTCAGCAGTAAAGCCTTAAGTTCCGGCAAACCCAAGCAACGTGTCGAGGATCCCGCTGCAAAGGGGACGGAGACTCAGGAGGATATGAAGATGGAAGAAGCCGGTTACAGTCTTGTAGCTGTCAGTCAAGGCATGAAGGACTTCCTCAGTGCCATGTCGTCTCATGAGGGGGCTGAACCACTGTGGTGAGATTAATTGCAAAAATTATTTGAATTTTATTCAACTCTAGTTTCATGTTTCTTATTTATTTCAATTGTTTTCCAGGACCAGCCCAACTAAGCCTTTTAGTTTTGACCCAGACTCGATGGCCAATGCTTTAGATAGGTTATTAGGTATGTTAAAGCAATGATTGATGAGTTCTGATAAAAACCCTACCTCAGTTTTACAAATGTATTTCGTCTTTTTTATATATATATTAGGGAGCAAAGAAGAAGAGCTAGATTCAGATGATTATGATGATGATGATGATGGTGATGATGAGGAGGAGGTGTTAGATGAGGCCGAGCAAAGCTCACCTGATCCTGCAGAGATGAGTGGTACAGAAACTGTGGAAAACCTCAAAAGATACATGGACCAAATGGATCAGGAGCTGGAAAGGACTAATGTAGGGCAAAGCTTCAGTCAAACGGTAAATACTAGTTTTTCTTTTTTTTTTTCTTTTTTTTTTATATGACATAAATAGAAAATACATTCAGATCTGTATGAATGTGTGATTCCACAGAATTACAACAAGGCCGGCATGGACAACGGCTCCTCTCATTCACCGACGGGAGGCGCGCTTCCTACAGAGGTGGGAGGAGCCGAGGAGAGTGAAGGGGCGATCCAACCTTTGGACATTGATGTCAACTTGGTTGCAAATCTCTTGGAGTCTCTGAGCAGCCAGGCTGGACTGGCTGGACCTGCTTCTAACTTGCTGCAGAGCCTGGGGATACAATTACCACCCAATTCAGATCCTTCATAGAGAGCAAGAGGAAAAAGAAAGAGGACTAGAATTAGGAATATGAAACTAAGTTGACCTAGGGGTGATCAATTAAAACAAGGAAAAAGTCTGATGTCTTTGTGTCAAGTGGGTTTCATGGCTTGGATATTTTTGTGTTTTGTTGTTATAAAACCTTAAATAATGCCAACTACCTTACAGATTTTTCCACAGAGAAACATAAATAATGTGCAGATTGTGTTGATCTTTCCTCTCATGTCCTAATTTAAGGATAAATGAAGGTTGGATGAAACACAAGTCTCAAAGATACAAGCATATCCAAGCTTATTTGGTATCACAGAAAACTACAAAGATCCTGCTATATAATGGGTTGTTATAACAAACTTTCACTTATATCGCAGTGAATGGATGTATGTATTTGTTATATTAATTTTTTTTCATTCCTCGTTTCAGTGTTTATGCTACCATTGTGTTATTGCTTCATTCAGATTATTTTCCACCTGTGCTCAGTTGCTTTCACTTGATTGGGAATTGTCTGAAAAAGGTCTCTCCTTTGAAAGTGTACAAACTCAGCAATTATGTCAAGGATATTGTCTTTCCTCTCAGCCAGTGGCCACAAAGTCATATCTCTATTATTCCCTAGTGGATATTGGGGAACCATTGAGAAAAAGAGTTTGCAACCCTAGTTTGTGAGATCTACCATCCTGTTTTTTGTTGTGTGTTTTTTAGACGTATGCAGGTACAAAATGGCTAAATTAAACGACTTAATCACTTCCTTAGGAAACAGTGAAGGAGTCTGCCTGACCCAAACAATCATTCTGATTTCGGCTCTCTTGGGCAACCTTGATGGTCTGCTATCTTATATAAACAAGATGCTCTGGCCCCTCTGCACCCTTCCCCGTGACAACTGTGGAACTAGTTAGAAAGGAATGGACGGGTTGATAACAGCCTCAAGGACACAGCTTGCCTATCCTTACACTTACACACAAACACACACACATTCTCTCAAGGATAGTCTGGGCCCAGACTATCTCTCCCAACATTGAGCTACTCAGTAAATTTAGCTTGCGGTTCTGTTGTATGAAAAGGCACTTTTCCGTTCATGCATTCCTTTAGAGGTAGAGTGACCACTGGTCTCTTTACAGTTATTTCAGGGGGACACATGAAATTGCTCAAACTGCTTGTTTTCACACAAGTGAAATCACACCCTTGGCCAAATTCACTCAATGTAATCAGTGTCAAAGACAGTATTCATACAAATTCAGAAAAAGGGCTTGTCTTAAATTTAAATAATTGCAACATTGCTAAATTAACTTGTTTCTCTGCACTTAAAAGGAATTGAACATAACAATTTTGAAACAATACAAATTCAAAAACATTAAGTAAGGGCCTTAATCGCATATTTGCAAGAGAACATCTGTTATGAAATGTGGTAGCTTGCCTGGGAATTTATAAGTCCCTAGCAACTCAATGAGACATTGTACAAAACTTCTATAGAAGTAAAGGGCCCTATAGCAGGGGCCCTTTGATGAAGGAAGGCCCTCGGATGTAAAAAATATATTTTATAATAAAAGTTGATGGGCATTGCAAAATGTTTTAGCCCTGGGACCCCTGGGGCTCCCTGACCTCAAGGGCCCCTGGGGCCCCCACTGGCCCAGCCATGCCCACTCTACATACTTCATGCTGGATGTTATTCCTTTTTTTTTTTTTTTTTTTT
>JAVLVB010001260.1:947209-960712 GCA_032876305.1 Orestias chungarensis
ATTACTGACTCACTTGAAACTGGATCGGCTTAGTTTTGTTGATCTTCAAACCGTGAGAAAAATGTGCCCTTTTCCTGGTTTGATACGTGGTAGCAGAATAAAACAGGATATTTACCTTTTACCAAAAAGAAATCCCGTCATTCTGTGCGTAGTTTTCTTGCAAGTATCTGTTGTGTAAAGTTATTGATGATCAATGTGGAATCTGCACCATACACATAAAGCAACAACAAATCCAAAAAACAAGCAGCAAAAAAAAAAAAAAAAACCTGACATGACTCATTTGCATTTACCTCTATGCTCTTTCAGCAGACGCCTTTATCCAAAGACACAATTTACAAATTGTAAGTTACCTATAGTATCCTGGAAGAGGATTTAACATTAAGGATAGGATTCACCTACAAAACTCATAATTATCAAATACTGTATTGCTGGCTCAGGGTGTTACTTTGGCTGGTTCATCTCTGTTGTTTTCCCAACGATCATACAGAAAAACAAAGATCCAAACCAAATACAATAAAAGCATATAACAATAGCAGATCAAATGTTTTGAAATATTTGGGGATTTTTACTAAGAAGTTCAAAAACAACATGTCAGAAAGTCCAAAGGAAAATGCAATGCAAAAACATTTAAAACTGACCTTTTGAGTCATAGAAAAAAACACAGCAGTGAAAAAAAATGCGAGTGAAACTCATAATACTCACCATCTGGAACTCCTCATTAACTCCCAATTGAAGAATAATTGTGGGTAGCAGATTACTGCTTTGTAATAGCAGTTGTGTTCTAATTATTTATTCCTGCAGCTATTATCACATCTTCCTGTCAGCCCGTCCGGCTAGGGCTGTGTGAGCTGCGGCCATTCACGTCCTCTGTTTTGTCATGAGTCCAACTGAACTTTGCTCCCACTCTGTTTGCCTAAGCATAATTAAAGGGGCAATTTAGCGGGACTGACCTCAGGGCTTCTTCGGAATAAATTTTTTTTTTGAATCCAGCAGAAGAATTTGTTTTCAGCAGTAAAAAATTAAAATAAAAAAAGGAAAAATAAATAAAGTCTTAGTCATAAATGCTGATGCTGTGATGAATAATCACGGGTGACACTCTTAACGACTGTTATGCAGTTTTTTCTAGTGTTTCATAGACTATTTGGCTTTGTTGTGTTGTCATTATGTTAGGCCAATGACAAAACCCAATATATTTGACCATAAGCAATGCCTCCATCTGCTTTTGTAACTTTGAAACCAGTTTGAAAAGCATCAATGTGCCTGGATATCTTGGCTGCTTAGGTAAGCACAGTGATTACACAGGGAAAGAGATCTGTGTACCCTAAAGCTCAAACACATGAGAAGAAGTGCTATAGCAACCAAGCAGAGAGGGTTCCAGCTAAATGAAAAGGAGGTTTCTCATGGTTCTGCATCTAAACTAACAAATAAAAATTGAAAAACATAGAACAAAGGTAGGGGGCAGTGAGTTTATTATGGATTAAAAAGGAAGATCAGTCAATCAATCAATCAATCAATCAATCAATCAATCAATCAATCAATCAATCAATCAATCAATCAATCAATCAAATGTAGTTCATTTACCCCAACAAAACCCAATAAAAATAAAAATAAACGTGGACATGTACCAATCAAACATTAAAATTTTCTCAATTTGTATACCACCTCCACCTTAACACAAAAAGCTAAAACTATGAAATCAAACGTTGAACTTTGACTGTTTTGGACAGCTGGGTGTTACGGTTTAGTATAATATATCTATATATATATAATAAACTATTTTCGATCAATTTATATACAATTTGTCTCATTGTATTTTTTTTTTTGCCTTATCCCATATGAACTTAATAAACTTATAATGTTTTATTTTTATTTATTTACCTTGCATTTCAATGCACATACCTCTTGGTATTTTGGTATTTGCGTTCTTAGAAAGTATGACAAAGAAAGATTTGCAAACAAGCTTTGAAATAATAAAGGGGGCAGAGAATGCAAAAAGGAAAAATACAAATACATTAGCAGAAACGGTTATAATATAACTTTGTTACAGAAATAAATAGAGGATAAAGAGAATTTTTTTTTTTATCAGAATGTATTATGTTTCTAAACTAACATATATGATAAGACAAATATCTCTGTTCTGCCTTAATGTGGCTGTAAAAAGTACAGTACTCAGACATTTGATTTGGCTAGGTTGAACCTTCAAAGCCTTTGTCCTGAAAATCACACAATTATTTTTACACCCTTCAGGAAACCTGGAAGGACCTCTACGTAAGCAAGTTTATTTGACTAGCACAATTCATACATGAGCTCGGTCAATGAGCTTCACAAAAAACAAAAACAAAACAACAACAAAACAAAACACAACAGAGCTTTGCACCAAAGCCTTTGAAATGCACAATCTATAACCTGCACATCAGCTACTTAGTCTGTGCACAACGGAACCTTGGTGTTTCTTCTAAAGCTGGATCCTATAGTCCGTGCATAACGGAACCTTGGTGTTTCTTCTAAAGCTGGATCCTATAGTCCGTCCATAACGGAACCTTGGTGTTTCTTCTAAAGCTGGATCCTATAGTCCGTGCATAACGGAACCTTGGTGTTTCTTCTAAAGCTGGATCCTATAGTCCGTCCATAACGGAACCTTGGTGTTTCTTCTAAAGCTGGATCCTATAGTCCGTCCATAACGGAACCTTGGTGTTTCTTCTAAAGCTGGATCCTATAGTCCGTCCATAACGGAACCTTGGTGTTTCTTCTAAAGCTGGATCCTATAGTCCGTCCATAACGGAACCTTGGTGTTTCTTCTAAAGCTGGATCTTATCATTCAAGGATGACATCTAGTGGTCGCTGGTAAGAAAACAGTCAAATCAATTTACAAAAATAAAATCGAGTTCAATAGTTTATTATGTCGTCATTAAATCTTCAATAAAATACAAAAACAACATGAAACTGAATACCTCGATATTCATTTCAAAAGAGACTATACACATAAGTACATTAACATGCATGGCTTAATTTTTTTATGTTGGTTTTTCTGTTTGATAAAAAGTTGGAAAATTTCCCATACCCTTGCTTGGCAACTGGTAAAAAACATTAGATTTTTTGCAATAGCTATTTAGTTATAGTAGTTATATAGCAAATAATCAAGTGAATTCTAATGAGGAAGTGATGGCAATACCAGGCTTGAAGGCAGTGCCAGTGTTTCATCTGAGCAATATGACTCTCCGCCCAGTGGGGCATGCCTAAACAGATGGCTTGTGTCAATAAGGGGGTGGGCGTTATTATAATTTAAGCTCTTCAATAACAGAGGTTAAATTAAAATAACATTCAGCATTGAATATATTTTCTTTTACAAAAGCAACCAGTAATTCTGTTAAAATAAACTTGTACCCAAAGATATTTAAGATGTTAAATGTAGATCTTTGTATTCAAACTGTAAAGATCTTTTTCTACCCTTTTCTATGTGATGTAAATTGTTAATTGAACTTTGGTGCCGTGTGTTACCAGGAAGACGTCCAAAATCCAATTCCTGGTTTAGTGCAATATTGGACTACGGTAGTTCTGAGTGAGAGCAGGAGAAGGAAGCAGTAACTGCAGACACTGTAATAAATAAAACTCTGATGGGAACAGCAAACTGTGAATCTGAAACATGCATGTTCTTGAAAACAAACACTGCAACACGCTTTTCATAGGAATTACTTTAATTGTACAGAGAAAACTCAAGTAAACACACCTAAAAGAATTTCGCTTACTGGTGGCAACAGTGTTGCTTAAGTAATGTATTCTTAATAATAACACATGACCAATTAACAAGGTTTACAGTTTTATTGTACAGAATACAAATAAATCCAAGACAAAACATTTAGTATTAATATATAACATAATATAATACATATTATGTTATAACCTTATGTAAAAAATAGGTTTTTGCAACATTTTCAATTACCTACTTTTAAGGTATGCACTGTCAAAACTACTTGCTTCTCATAAAGAAGTGGATATATAATGTTAGAAGGTGGTTAGAGAGGCAGCTACCAGGACAAAGTAAGGATAGATGGATGCATTTGAGTAGACCCGGAATTAGCTGTGACGTTCTCTGACCAAGAAAGATCAGCATAGGTGAGGACACCAAGAAAACTGAGGTTTGAGGAGCCTGTCCACACGCTCACCGTTGATCTAGAGAGGGGCTGGATCGGTCCTGTTTCTCATGAAGTCAACGATGATCCCTTTTGTTTTCCTGCTGTTCAGTGCGAGGTTGTTCTGTTAACACCAGGCTGTCAAATTCAGAACCTCCTCTGTGTAGGCTGCCTCCTCCCCGCCTGAGATGAGTCCGACCACGGTGGTGTCCTCAGCAAACTTGACGATCAGGTTGTTGTCATGGGCCGGGCTTCACTCTTCTAAAGAAGAAGAAGAACAAATAATTAATTTATACTGATGATTAAGAAAGATAGATAAACTGCACCTAAACAGGAAGGAAGCTTACATTTTTTACTGAAACAATGTCAATCTGAAAGTAGGCATCAGCAGTAAAGAAACAAGGCTAAAGTCCAAACCCAGTTGCATGGAGCATCCGACCAGCCCTAAATGTCGTGAGAGTCTTTAAAGTAGCTTATATACAACAACACTTCCGCCACTATGTAGCCTTCAAGGGCATCACATGCACTGGATACGTGATTTAATCAGCTCCAAATCATGTTGAATATCAAATGTAACTACGATCTTTTGAGTAGTTTCATTGAAGCACACTAATTATATTTTGTCGACTAATCAAAGGAAGTGCTCCAGTTAGCTCCAAACCCACCAACAACATTTAAGCATCTTAACTCAACTTCTAAGGGCAGTTTAGATTTACGAATCATCAAAAAGACAAGGAGGATCATGTTTGATCCACCCCATTAGTTCAGAGTTATGTAAAAGGTGAATTGTAATGCCTTTTAAGTCCATTGTATTTAAAGGAGGAACATGTTTCAATTCGCAGGTATTGTTCATTTAATTAAAATACAAGTAGGAAAGAAAAAAAAATCACAAATATTGTGCTACATGTACAATTAATTTACCTGATGGAAACCATTCACCAAGCCAAGTTTTATTAGTTGCTAAGGGAACCGATGCCCTCTATGCTACTGTAACTATAGCAACCCTGTTCAGGGAGGACCTTTCCCTGGGCACCATTCCTGTAAAGGCCGCCGCTGTTCGCGACATTTATAACTCCTGTGTTTCTGTGGGCGGATAAAGCTCTTAAAGGAATGACAGCAAACGCTTCATATCACTCAGCTGTTCCAGGCGCCTCCTACTAAGGAAGGCAGGAATTTTCCAGCATGTGAGACGGAAGCAGATTAAAAAAAATAATGAATTGGAAAATGTTTCGTCTGAGTTTAAGTTGCAAAACCTCACATAGCCTCAATAAAGGTGTAAATGTGCAGGATAATGCGTCTCAGGAGGAAGATCTTTAGTGTATGTTCATCATTCTCAGACACGTACGTGGCAGAAACGCGCGTTCAACCTCAAAAAACCTTTAAATTCTCAACCCCCCACATCCCCCGCACCCCAAAAAATGAGTCCCAATCTGCAGGCATGTGATCCTGCACGTAGCATTCAGGCCCAGCCTCTCTCTGATCCGGCCCAGTCGTCCAGACATCCAACAGTTCAGCAGAACATCACAGAAGAGGAGGATCTTCTCCTCGCTTGACTCGGCGAGACGTTTCCAAAGAAGTAGGAGTGCCTCGGAGGCTCCGCTCTCTCCTGCTGGCTCTACGATGCTCCTGTCGAGGTAAACACAGCCCTCTCTCTATATGTGACATATACACACCTGATAAGTTACTCTGTGTGCTGCGTTTTTTTTTGTTTTTTTATATTAGTGATAAAAGGAGAGATTTGCACCGATCGGAGGAAGCGAATAGTCCAAAAGTAGCAAAACTGGTTACATAGAAAGAAAACAGGAGACAAAAGGAACAAGCACGCGTGGCTGAGTCCACGTCGCTGGCTTACTGGCCCGCATTCCTGTGCAGTGGAGCGTGGGATGCTGCTGTTTTATGTCAAGATAAATCAAATATGTGTAATCGTACAATGCGGATCACTGGAGTGAAAGGCTGCGTTGTTGTGAAAGGGAATGACTACAAGCTTTGCTTTGTAAATACATCCGATTACGAAACTATCCTAGTGTAAAAACGTGTGTGAGTTTGTAGGTTGTTTTTTTTTCCCTTCGGGGTCTGAGCAGGTTAGACTCCCATCAGAGGGGTTTTTTTTTTAGTTCTCACATGAAGAGGAGGAGCGAAGACGTGGCAGTCCTCTGCTTTTCCATCCATGCTTTTTACTCTCAGTTAGAGTGAGGAGGTAAAAAAAAAAAAAAAAGAGACACGTGTGAGGAAGTTTCCCTGGCTAAAAGAAAAACAAACATCAAAAAAACATATATAAAGATACATATAGTAAGAACTCACCTTTATCAGTGTTTTGTGCAAATTTGCAAAACATATGATTGTTGTGGGTAATGTATAAACTGATCAATCATTGGGGAATTCTCTGTTTAGCGTTTACTATGCAGTTTTTAAACTGAAATATTGTCACTTTTAGGAAGTATAAAAGATTATCTGACAGGGTATTTTTTTTTTTTTACTAACCGTAGATTAGATTTGCTTTTTTTGAAATATCTGTCAATATCTAGATCAGGTTTTTATTTTATAGATTGACAGTCATACTTATTAGAAATAACTTTTAAGATTTTTTTTTTAAATATCATTTTGTGAGTTATATACTTTTGGTGCATATGCAGTTATCTATTTTGTTCATTACAAACTATTTGGGTAGAACTGCAAACCAAATGGTTTTTTTTTTTTTATAACTTGAACAAAACCCAAAATTAAATCTTTTCTTTTGGGTTTTCAATCACTCTGCAATTAGTGCAAAATTTTGAAAGAATTGTAGTTTCTCTCTACCATATTTGTTTTTCCTTCTAGTGTGGGTAAATAACTCACAGGGCTTTTTTTTCTGGAATATATATATATATATATATATATATATATATATATATATATATATATATATATATATATATATATATATATATATATATATATATATATGTAAGAATTTGCTGGAAACTGAAAGATTAAGAAAAGTGGATGGAAAATACATTAGCTTTGCTAGAGGCAAACCTCTACAATGTGTAGAGGGCATAAAGTGATGCAAATGTATAAGAATAGTAATAATATCCCAATGTAAGAGAATTTAGCCAAATGCACACATTTCATTGGTTTCAGACAAATATTACTCCCTTTAAATATATCCATTTTGAGGTAATAATTTGGCATTACCAATACAATACGATTTGTAAAAAAGATTGTAGCTCGCTCTTGTGTTTTTGGCATAAAACACTCAGACTTTTCTCTGGTAAATGTGAATATTTATTTCTGACATCATGATTAGATTTGGACAATACTGTTACAGAGGAGACTATAACCTTCATTCTGCTCCTACATTAGTTACAATAATTACACTCTAAAGAGTTTTACCTTATTTCTTGTATAGTGAAGTAACTTTTACCTATACTTTTTTTAATGTGTATTGCCAGTTTTGAATATTGGAAAGTATTCAAATATATATTTAACTTGCCGTTGGCAAACGCTGCTGACCTAAATAAAAAAGAAATCCCACAATTCATTTTTTCAGAGCTTGTCTGAACGTGTAATTTGCCTCCAGCTTGCTGCTCAGCAGACAACTATTTTGTTGGATAAACCCAACATTGCCAGTTGGCCAGTGCATTTAATTTGATTTCAACAGTTTTGACTTTATTTCTTTACATTTTCTGTGAAAGAATGTGTTTTTATTATTTCAGTGCAGTTTTGGTACAGTGGTTTTGGTATTGTAAGCCCTCCACATGTCCCTGTGGGTTTTTATTTACTTGTTAAACCTAAAAAATGTGGCTATATTTAAATAGACCCTAGGTGAGAGCGTACAAAACAGCTGCAAGTCTCACAGGAGCAAACCTTCTAGGATTTACGCCTTATCCAAAATCTAAAGCTTAACCAGGCATATTGACATCAACCACAGATTTTGTTTTTTTTCCTGTGATAATGTGGTACAAGATGAAGGCTTTTATGATTTTAAGTTCAATTGATTCATACTTTTTTTTTTTATTATTAAAGGTTTATTTTAGTACTCAAGGTTTATTCTTGTAAATTACAGAGAAAGAGGAAATGTCAAAAAGTGTGAGTAAAACCGACGATTCTGGGTTTCTTGTGCCCAATTTTAAGTGAGAACCTGCAATCTGCACATTGGGTGTCAAACCTGATAACAAATCCACAGACTGTAGGTTTGAAGACATAATGACTTCATGAAGGGATTCATTCCTCTCTCTTTTCTAGAATGGAGATCCCATTTTGGTGTTTAATGCTGCTTAGTTCTCTCCGGTCGCTCACGGCTCACAATGATTTCTTCACCTCCATAGGTAATGCACACATTGTGTTAAACTGATCTCTCTGACTAGTCATTTAACTGCATTGTTATCGCTTACAAATCACAAACACTGTCCAGTGCTGTGATGCATTTTGTAATACTTGCATGTGCGTTTGACTTGTTACATCTCAGGCCAGATGACAGATCTGCTTTACACTGAAAAAGACCTCGTCACATCTCTGAAGGATTACATCAGAGCGGAGGAGAACAAACTGGAGCGGGTCAAGCAGTGAGTTTTAGGATAGAAGGTTGCACACAAGCAGAACTCGACACAAAAGAGTGAAACTAATACAAATATTTAGTCTGCACTGCATGGTGTTTTTTCGGTCATTGTCCTCTTCATGACGTGAGGTTGCAATATTTTAAAATTTGTAAAATAAATAAAATTACAACCAGCAAGTAAACACATGAACTATAAATTTTTTGAAAAAACCATATTTAGTACCTGTGTTGGGATATGTGTTCATATTGATTTACAATATTCAAACGGGATGTTTTTTCTAAGTAAAGATTTTTGGTAAATTCACTTGATTCTAACACCATAGCAAACAAAAAGGACCCCAGTCACACATATCCTGTGGGTCGTCCAAAAGCTGCCTATAAGAGCAGGATTTTTTCTTACTGGTTAAGAAGATTCCACTTAATAACAAAATATACCCTGAGGGAGTTCGTTTTATAAACTAGGTATAGTGCTAAGGTTTACGTTGTTACTATTGCTAAGTTCCGAAACAGTTTTGGCATTTTTAGAACAACTATGGTGCAAAATGCCATCATGTTTGATTAGTAATCTGGACTGTGTTTTTGTGATAGGTGGGCTGACAAGTTGGATTCCTTGACAGCAACAGCCACACAGGACCCTGAAGGTTTCTTGGGCCACCCCGTCAATGCTTTCAAACTGATGAAGAGGCTGAACACAGAGTGGGGGGACCTGGAGAGTCTTGTGCTCAGTGACACTACTGATGGTATGAATAACTGATAAGGGCTCTTTAGCACTCACACTGACATTTGAATTCACGTATTCTAGGTCGTGCAAAGGTTAAGACTTTATCCATCTATATTTGTTTACATTTTTATTAAAGAGTTGACAAAAATCTTAAAATAAAAATCGTATTTTTTGCATATGCTCACATCCATCCATCCATCCATCCATCCATGGTCCTCTGCTTATCCGGGGTCAGGTCGCAAGGGCAGCAGCCTAAGCAGGGATACCCAGAAAAACAGAAAACAAGTTTTAGATTATTCAGTGGAAGTAAAAAAAACATTAAAAGATAATTGATTTTAACAAAATCACAGCTTACACAACTCTTGATGCCTTTTATAATTCTTTATAAAATATGAAAACAACATTTGTGGTAACCTACACCTTGTATGTTTAAGTGAAGTCAAGTGTTTTTATCACCTTATAGGAGTTTACATGCCATTAAACCTGGAAATCATATAGTGCTGTCAAATATCTGTTTGTGAATATTATTATTAGATAAGGCATTATGTTTGAATGTTAAAAATGGAGAGACATACCTTGCTGGTGATATGTTAATAGTTTTTAATGCCATCAGACGCAAGATTGTTGAGACATTTGTACAAATGATTCTGGTATAACACAGTCTACATTATGTGTGTGTTTTTACTATCTCCATTTATCAAGTATCTGTCAAGTGCTTAACAACTACAATTCTCACCTAAAAAAACTAACTTTTACAGGATTTATCTCCAACTTGACCATCCAGAGGCAGTACTTTCCCACTGAGGAGGATCAGACTGGGGCAGCTAAAGCTCTTCTCCGGTTACAAGACACCTACAAGCTTGATGCCAACACAATTTCAACAGGAGACCTTCCTGGTAAAAGGAATTACAGCAGTGCATCGTACAGTACTTTAGGACCACTACTTCTAAATTTTAACCCTTAACGTACCAGGACTCACTTTCACCACTACTCATTTGTGACTTCTTCTTTATATCCTAAAGACTAGAACAGAAAAACAGAAAAAACATAATAAAATAAATAAATAAATAAAAACGGCAATTGTTTTAGGTTATTACGCTTGCTGTACACAGTAGTAGCACTTAATGACGCTTACTGAGGCTGTTACACCAGTCTGTGACTGATCACTGACATTGGCTGCAGCTTTGCTCCGATTTCTTTCAGATGATGATAAGAGATAGGGTAAGATCATTTTGCTGCCATGGGTTTGTTGAGACTCTTATAGGTTTCTTAAATCCCTAAGTCTACAATATACTTATCATTTCATATTTTTATAATGACTTTATGCCACACGTTATTTTTCATATCCAAACCAACACCATAAGGTGTAAAGTTAAGGGGCTCCACGATGCCCCGAATATGGCTCATGTGACCCATATTTCTTTCCCAGATCAGAATGACAAAGATGATTACCAGCACTTGTTTTTTTTCCCCCACTTGAAGCCCCGGTCACATATAGTTTACAAAATGACTCATTTATCTTGGTACTGTTTTTATTGTTCGGCCTTGCTGCAAACAGCAGCCCCTGTGGTGATACGGAATTGTGCCTTTATCATCCTTGTTATTGTTCTGGTCTTTTTATTTGCTCACCAGGAGTGAAACACAAGAGCCAAATGACAGTGGAGGACTGCTATGAGCTTGGTAAAATAGCCTACTCAGATGCCGACTACTACCACACTGAGCTGTGGATGGCCCAGGCGCTGAAACAGCTTGATGAGGGAGAGGAGTCCATCATAGATAAGGTGACAGTGCTGGATTATCTGAGTTACTCCATCTACCAGCAAGGGGAGCTAGAGCAAGCCCTGGAGTACACCTTGAGACTGCTCGAGCTTGGTAAACCACCTTCAACGGTATTTGTTACTTGAGGATTTTAACTGTTTATGGTTTATTCATATGGTCATTTCTTTTCCACATCGACAGACCCAGAGCACCAGCGTGCCAAGGGCAATGTGAAGTACTTTGAGTTCCAGCTGGAGAAGCAGAAAAAAGCTACGGAGGAAAATGCTCAGACACAAGATGAGCCTGGAAAAAGGGACACATCCGAGAAGAAGAAAAAGAAGCCAAAGAAGTCTCCCTCTCTGATCCCTGAGAGGAAGAAGTATGAGATGCTTTGTCGAGGGGAAGGTCTCAAGATGGTGAGGCAGAAAAACACCTAAAATTACTGTACTTACAGCATCTGGCTTTTGTCTAAAACTCTGTTTTATTCCCAATCTCACCACTAGACCCCACGCAGACAGAGCCGGCTGTTCTGCCGATATCACGACAACAATCACCATCCCAGGTATGTGCTGGCCCCGGTCAAACAGCAAGATGAGTGGGACCGCCCCTACGTCGTTCGTTACCTTGACATCATCTCTGATGCAGAAATGGAGAAAGTCAAGCAACTGGCAAAACCACGAGTAAGTAACTCTGAGCAGAGGAGTGTGTACCACGATTTAGCAAGGTGTGGGGTAGCAGGTCAAAAGCCGGAAGGCTGGTTTGATGGGTTAGACAAGCACACAGGCATGCACTTGTGCCTCTGTGTGGGGGTTAAATCATGTCACTGGCTTCACAGCTGCGCAGGGCAACCATTTCCAATCCCGTCACTGGAGTTCTGGAGACAGCTTCTTACAGGATCAGCAAAAGGTAAGGCGGGGAGGTTGTAAGAGAGAGCTTTCAAGGGAATTTTATTTCCCACAAAAACATCCCATCTCTGCCTTAGACTGTCTAGAGCTACAGTTTGCTTCCCCTCCAAAGCTTAAACGCTCTTGAGCTGAACTCAGAATGTTTATAAAATGAATAGAGCGCCTTGTGAAAAGATACATTCATCATAACCCTAAAGCTCAATGTATTTCACTGGAATTTTAAGTGATACAGCAACACAAAGTAGAACAAACTGTGAAGTGGGAGAAAGATGATACAGGAAATCGCACTTTTCTTTCTACAAATGCTGCTTTATTGCGATTTGTCTGTACAAGCTTTGCTCGTCGAGGAAATTATTTTGTTATTTTCTTGTAACATACATGAATTTCTGCATTTGAACACCAACTTTCAGTACGTTTTACAGATTCTCAGTAAAAAACAAGGGTGTGTACTTTGGCTAGGCTATTTTAACGCACATTCTTTAAAGCACACAATTTAAATATAGCTAAATGTGTAAGTCCACTCCCAAGTTTTTATTTTTCACCACAAACAAGTTTTCTTCCATGATTGCCATCTTTCTGCCGTATCATCAACTCACACAGGCATGTTTTCTTATGATGTACTGCGTTGGATTTCTAGCACACAATATGTTTTGCATTTAGGCCAAAAAGTTCTCATCTGACCGTATTACTTTCAATTATGTGTTTGAAAACCTTAAAAAGAACTCACTACTTTTTGTCTTCCTAAAAGCCGCAATAGTTGTCCTGACATGTTTTACAGAACATCTGTATTTATATTTTAGATAAACTTCGAGCTTCTATTTACTAATTGCCTCTGAAGGGATTTGTTTGCGCTACGTTTAAACAACTTTATTTATGGGGGTTATTTTCAAAGGGAGGTTACATAGTAGTGCATTCCACAGAATTTCTGCACAAAGGTTTAAAACCATGAATTGTATTCCACCTCACAATTATGAACTATTTTGTGTTGTATTTATGACATAAAATCCAAACAAAATACATGAAAGGCTTTGGTTGTGATGTGACAAAAATATGTTGGAAAGTGAAATTATTTTTTACAAGGCACCTCGGATCATCAGACCGTTGCTGGCTATCAAGTTGTATCAGTGCTATTTTCTTACTTTGGTTTGTTAAAAAAAAGAAGCCATTCATTTTAAACAATTGGGTGAATCTCCAGCTCAGTGGTTTGTTTGAAAAAGGTAACACATCAAGCTTAAGGGGAATAAAACGTGTAACTTTATATTACCATACTTGCTTTGTTCCATCATGAGGTGCACCAGAGACAGTCACTTTATAAATTCTTCATATGATTATTATATATATATATATATATATATATATATATATATATATATATATATATATATATATATATATATATATATATATATATATATATATATATATATATATATATATATATATATATATATA
>JAVLVB010001260.1:960812-1011942 GCA_032876305.1 Orestias chungarensis
GCTTCTCTTCTCTCTCCCTCTTTCCGTCCCCTACTTTATTCATCCATTTATGTCTGTGCCCTTGCTTTTTTTTCCTTCTCCTGTTGTTTCTTCTCTCTCTTCTTCTAAAACTACCATAGCTAAGGCGAGCCACGGTGCATGACCCTGAAACTGGGAAACTTACCACTGCCCAATACAGAGTCTCCAAGAGGTAAGGGGGTCACAGGTCAGCAGGTCCTCGTCAGTTCCTTCTCTGTTGCTGTCAAATGGCTGGCTTTATTTGACCTTGCCAAAGCAAAATGCAAATATTTAAATGGAAAACTAACACATAAGGGTTTTAATTATTATTGATGCAAACAATTTGTTTAAATCAAGATAATTAAGCCCTTTGGAATTCATTCTGCAGAATCATTTAAATCCTTTTATCGAAATCCTATTGATTGTCTCTCCTCCAGTTCCCCAACAGGAAGGCCCAACATGCCTACATGGCTGCTGAGCTGTACAGTTTTTGCTTGTTTCTAAACTTAAAACTTTCAACAGCAGAGGCAAGTCATTTTCAGGGCCATGCATTGAATAATGGTTTAAATGCCAAGATTTTTAATCTAATCAAATCTAAAAGCAAGTTGTCATTTTTACACTTTTTAGTGAGGTTTTGTTACATTTAAACCCCATTATAAAAATAGCTCGCCTTCAGCCAACTCAAAGATTTTTGGGCTCTTTCCAGTTTTCCAGTTTCTTCTAACAGGCTTTTCCCATATTTTATCACTTATAGAAGAACAGTCTTATTGAGCTTTTTCTTTCTTTTTTGTTGCATGTCTTCAAAAATGTTTTGGCTTTGCTGCTTTTACTGAAGAATTGCTACTGCCATCTAGTGGAAAGATGTGTATCCTACCAAACAATGTCTATTTAAATTGCCTTTATGTGCTTCCGCTGTTTGCAGTGCTTGGCTCACTGTATATGAGGATCCTGTGATTGAAACAATCAATGAGAGAATTGAGGCCATTACAGGTCTGGAAATGGACACAGCAGAGGAACTTCAGGTAAAGTTCTAACTGGGTATTATAGATAGAAATCCTGCGGAAAAAAAAACAATGGTTCACTTTGTTAAAAGCATAATGTTATTTTAGATTTATTTTTTACATATTCAGAAATTTGGATGTTTAACAATAAAATAAAATTGTAGCACCTTATAAGTCTTACCAGAGAAAATTCACCATTAAAGCAGACAGCAAGTTGTTTAATAAAGTCTTTAAATACTCAATAATGTCAATTGCAAGATCTTTATCTTACTGAGTGGCTTAGAAAAAAACTTGATAAAACATGGAAAAAAAAAACTTTAAACAATATAATGTATTTTGCTAAATTATATAAACAAGGCAACAATTTTGTTTTTTCAGTGTTTCCTGGAGTGAATTTTAAAAGGTTTAAAAATCAATATGTGAACATTTATTCATAAATAACTGAATATTTATTTCATTGTTTAGGGCATATATCTGCACCTTTTAAACACCAATTTGCTTCTCTTTAATTTTGTAGGTTGCAAATTATGGGGTTGGTGGTCAGTATGAACCTCACTTTGACTTTGGAAGGGTACGTTTTTAAATGCTGAAAGTTTATTTTATTTTATTTTTTGTTGTTGAGCAGCTGATTAATATGAATTGACGTTTCATTGGGTGTTTGATGTTTCCACAGAAAGATGAACCAGATGCATTTAAAGAACTGGGAACCGGAAATCGTATTGCAACATGGCTTTTTTATGTAAGTATACCTATGCAAAGACCAAAGCTTGTTATAAATTAATCTTTAGCTTTAACTCTCTGTTTATATAGACATGTTTATTTAAGGAAAAATTCAAAAACTTTAGTTTACAGTGTTAGGTTTTGCCAACATCAGCTATACACACACACACACACACACACACACACACACACACACACACACACACACACACTTATATATATGTATGTGTATATATATATAAGTTTGACGGTTCATTGTTGGAATAATGGCAGTGTCTGTTTTTTTTCTACTATTAAATAAATAAATAATATGCATAAAATATCCTAGATTTTCTGAAAAGAAAATCCAATTTTAAAAAGGATTTTAAATCAAATTTTGATTAGATCAAATCATTTGTCTCATAAAATAAAAAAGGCTTATTAGCACAACAGTTAGATGATATAGTAATATACTACACAACTTAAATGTAGCAGCAGTGAACTTGCAGGTTTTGTCTTTTACTGTATATTTTCAGAGTCATTGAATATTTCTTTATCTTACAGACAAAATATATATATACATATCAGTATCAACCATAAGTTCTCTTAAATAAACATTACACTGACTTATCTGATGGAGAAGCGCCTCGGGATCACCAAGTATGACCACAAGATGATGTTGCTTTATTTGTTGCAGATGAGTGATGTAACTGCAGGGGGAGCCACAGTATTCCCAGATGTAGGTGCAGCGATTTGGCCTAAAAAGGTAACAGCATAGTAAAACTGATAGTATTTACTTTTAATATTATTATACACATTAACAGAATGCATTTATCTGTAAGATAGGTCTTCCAAAAGCAAGATGGTATCATGCATTTAATAGTGCTTTTTTTATATTGGGTGATGTTATGTGAGGTTAAAGCATGCTACCTCAGATTGATACAGATGGATAACTGCAGTGGCTAACGTCTCTCACTGATTTCAGGGTACTGCGGTGTTCTGGTACAATCTGTTTGCCAGCGGGGAAGGAGACTATAGCACCCGGCATGCAGCCTGTCCAGTGTTAGTTGGCAACAAATGGGGTGAGTTCTTCTTTTGAATGTCAGACCTTAGCTGTACATTATGAAACACTATTAGTCTCAGTTGGGGTGTAACTTGAGGTTTCATGTATGGATTTTCTTCATTTAAGCCTTTGGGATTGTTTTGAATACGCAAAAAAAAATGTCACATACTTGCTTAAATATGTACAATCTCTTGAATTTTTCTTAAAGTACTTCATGTTCAGTCCAACTGAATGGACAGTTTCTGTAAAAAGTCAAGTTTACCCAAGTTAGAAGTTGGATTAAGGTCTGGGCTTTGATTAGGATATTGTAACACATGAACATGCTTATTTTATTAAAGTTCTGACTGAATTTAGGTTTGTTTAGTTTTCTTGTAAAAGTGTCCTAAATAAAGCTTCTGACCTGCATCCTTTCAACTAAAGAATAACTTTGTTTGCATAAAGGCTAAATTTAGTCTATTCCGAAAAGAGTAACCGCATCCCCATTAAAAGTCCAAATAAAATGTGTTTAAATGTGCGAGAAAGAGATGAAATAATTTGAAAAGATGTGTATAACAAATAAGTATATTCTCAAGATTATGGTTACATTTCTTTCTGTTTTTTAGTGTCTAACAAATGGATTCATGAACGAGGTCAGGAGTGGAGGCGACCCTGCGGCCTGAATGAAACTGAATGATGGAAGACAGAATAAGGGACAACCCTTCCTATTAAATCCCTTCTCTTGCCCCTCTCTTTCCTTTTTACCCACCGAGGACGAGAGAACACTGCAGCACATCAGATGATCCGTGGGGTCCAAATGGGTTCCTCCCTCCCTTGTCGTCTGACTTTCAGTGAATCATCTGTTCTACTCACCACCTGTTTTCTGTCTGTGAGATTGTTTTGATAGCATCGAGCCCCCTGGAAAGCATCTGCGTCGCTGCAGCAGATAACATGTCCTTACGGTTGTCGGACTGTTTTTGAGAAACACTACAGCTTTGCTCACTCCCATGAGTCTTTCTTTGCACTCTGAATGAACTCCAGCTCCGTGCTTAGGTTATACTTCAGTTTGTGACTGCAGGGTCCTTCTTCCTTCTCTTTAAATATTTTTTTTCTCCACCTTTTAAAATGTGGCTTTTTTTAATTAATTATGTTTGATTGATGTGAGCCTTTAGCCCTTAGAGTTTTTCGCAAATTTTACGTTTGACAATTTTGCAGTGGAAACTTACTATAGACATAGTGTTATACCTCACTTTTTATCTGTTTTAGACTGATTTTTTTTTTTAAAGCTGGAAGTCTTGGGCATAAATAACTGCAGTAGGCTAATGAATTTATATTTTTACATTTTTATTATATAAAATCCATTTTGTTTCGTTTTGTTTTTTTTGCCTTGCAAAGTGTTTAATGTAAAGCGTGAGATGGAGCACGAACAAACAAAAATCCCCTGTAGCACAGTTACAAGGAGTAATCAGGGAAAAGGTTATAACTTTCGCTAAACATATGCAAAACTTTATTGCATATTGCACATTATGTCACTTGTCATGCTTTCACCCCAGTGTTTACGCTATGACATCCCTGGTTGTGCTTAAACAAAATGTGTTTACAAAGTCATCAGAAGTCTCATCAAAATACATTTCATGAGTTTAGGTTGGCATTTGGTCATCCTTTTAAATGCTGATGCAAAATGAATAAGCATTAACTGGTATTCAGTAAATAAGAGCAAACACTAACCATAATAGCCGTAACATTTTTTTTTTTATTACTGATTGTGGTATGTCCGTATGTGTGAAAATATTTCCGGAGATGGATTTTATTTATATGTCCCAAGCCAACTTTTGAATGACTTTTCTATAATTAAAACCTTTTATTGACAGACAAATGAATTATTGTGTGTATGTATTTTGTTTCAGGCCCTTGATATGTATTACATGTTATGTTGCTTAAAGAGGATCAAAAACTGTCCGTTGAAGTCAATGTTGTATAAGTATTGCTCTATATTGAGCACGACTTGCCAGGGAGCATTCTAAGAAGCTACCTGCCTTAAATCCTTGATGGATGATGAGGTTGAAGTTATGGTTACGCATCGATAAAGTAAGATATTTAAGTTCCAACCGTTTGGAGTAGGCTATAAATAATTTTGGAATTAACTGCATTTTGTTATTATGTAGAGAATGGATTTTTTCAGTTTGTTACTGGCATTAATTTTAAAGCTCAATTTAAACCCAACTTAAAGTTGTTCCTATTAGGGAAAATATACCATTTCAAAGTCAAAATCCCTTGTTTGGGTAAGTCAAAAAGAATTCTAATACAGAAATATTATTTTATGATCTAAAAAACAGTAAGAAGACTTAGCTTTCTACTCAATACTGACTTCTTTCAAAGCTCCACTCATCCCTGTTGTGCACTTTCTTCTACCACACATTTTCCTTCTAACAAACTTATGAATTAGGAAGCAAACTTCTATGATTATATATCATGATAATAAAAATACTGATCTGATTAAGTCATCATTTTTAGTTCTCTATTTCTAAAAACTAACATTTTAAGGTGTTTCTCCAGATAGGTTTGTTAAGAAACTGGGCCTCAGAGGGAGGAGCTTCGCCCAAGTGTCATTCATGAGAGAATCGCCACTTGTGGAAGACTAATAACAGCCATTTGCTCATCCAGCCTTCTGTGTGGTCGGAAGGACAAGGCCGAGCGGGAGGCACAGAGGAAGAGGAGATTTACAGGATAGACATACCAGCTTTTAGAAAAGAGAAAACATCAGGACAAGATGATGACCCAGATAGAGTCAACGGTCCACTATGATAACGGGTACGAGGATGAATACATGATCCAGGAGGAGGAATGGGACAGGGACATGCTGCTGGACCCTGCCTGGGAGCAACAGCAGAGGAAAGTATGTCTGTTGGGTTAATTGTAAAAATAAATAGGCTTTATTTTGTTGACCTTAATTCGAAAAGATGCAAAAACACATTAGTAATTGGTTTGTTATTGTTTATAAATTGCTATAGTTTTTTTAAAATTTAATTTGTAACCCGTTTTAGATTCTTTAATATTTAAAAGCATAGGTAACTGAGAAACATCAAGCAACCTACTTTTGAAACGTTTTAAAAAGCTAAACAGAAACAGATTTGATAAAATGTGTGGAAATGTGTGGAGTACCCAGAAGTGTCAAAAATGCAATTAAAAAAATATTTGTTTGAAGTCTGTCCATAGTGTTTTTAAATGTGAAAAAAAAAATCATGGTTTGATACAGATAGGCTGTAATCCAAAAGATTTCAATAAATACATTGTATCTAAAGAAAAATATTATTATTCCACTGTTTTTCATAGCTTCACATTGTGATTTTATTTTTATTGCTGAGCCTCAACCTCCAAAGTCTAACATTGTTCTCCCCAATATAATTTTCCACAAGTGGCCCGACTATGGATTTAGGCTGCCTGTTTGACGAGACACAGTGACAGTTTAACGTATTCCTTACTGCAGTGGATTTCCACTTTATTTAAACACATCAATGTCATTCGGACAGTAGATCAATGTAAACATTGAAGACAACAAGTGTTAAGACAATCTATATTAGTTCAATTCATCCAAAGATTGTAAAAAAAAATACATTAGCTTTTCAATAGGAACATCAGAAGCACAAATCCACCATTGCTCTCTTTATTTTCTTCATACAGTGTTTTAAACTATTCTGTTTATTTAAGTTTTTAATTTGTTCAAATTAGACATAAGAAGATGCTTTATGGTTGTTTTATCAAGGTGTATGCACTTAAGGAGAACTGAATGTAGAAAAAAAGCCTTAGAGTTTAGGATTAAGTGTCATATTTAGGTAGAATATAGCCAGTTTGATAAATTGTTAGCATGCCAGTTGTTGATTGGTACTAAAATCATACCGATGTAACAGGTGTGTGGACAATAAGTCAACTAAAGAAGTTTTGATCCTGTAACAAATAAGCGCTATATCAAGTCCAAGTTCTGTAAAAGAGCTAAGGGTGTTCACATTGGTCATTTGTGGTACAACAGTTGCTGTAATTAACAGTCCAATTTAATAAAAATAATTTCAATCAAATCATAAATACATGATAAATAAATCAGTTAAAAAACGTTTCCAATCTAAACAAACCCAAAAGACTGCATTAGGTCATTGCATTCAATCCATTCACACAATTTACAGAGCAGTTCTACTGGAGTGACGTCAACTTGACAGGGTCCACTGAGTGCAGCATTGATGGACTGATGCGGCGGGTACCATGCTGTCTAACAATAGCTGTTCCGGCCTCCACAGACCACGGCCTCTCCACTGATACGCATGGTATGCGAGCTGTCAACAGATGCTTCCAGCACATGATGACGATCTCCGGATCAGAATGGATGCTGCATCTAAATTTAAACCCGGGGACCAACAGGCATTATAGTGGGGTTAATCCAACGTCCTTGGGTTGTGGAATTCTTTTGTTTATAGAGACCGTGCAGAAACATATTGGAGTCTACCAGCATCAGCTCCACTCGATATAGCCTCGGCCTCCCAAACTGGCCAGTTGGGGGTTTTCAGGGGTTTAGGGGTTGGCTTGGGCCTTAAAACTGCAGCTCCAACAGCACCGTTGTCCTCTATAACCCCACTCTAGCCCTCACAGGAATGATGACTACATGTGTATTTTTGGAATTCTTGTAAGCTAGTAATCAGGTTTAGTACAGTTATTTTTTGGAATGGATTCTTTTACCATAAAGTTGGCATTGACACTTGTGACATTTGTTTTGCTAATTGAATTGTTAAAACTGGCCCTACATGAAAAAGTCATTGTTTCAATTAATTTATTCACACCAAGGTCTGATTTTTGATGTGGAATGAAAAAATAGTAGAAATAGTAATATTGTTTTTCCAAGGTCAATTTACCTCAACAAGCTAAAAGACATGAAACTATTCAAAGCAGCTAAGTCATTTGTCAGTCTGGAAGTGGTTAGAAGGCCATTTCTAAGGCTTAACGATCCAGAGAACAACATTGAGAGGCATTATCCACAAATGGAGAAAACCTTGAACTCTGGAAGACCAGACAGTCAAAATGTCAACAAGAAAGCAACATTACAAGGAACAGGCCTAACTTGCTTCCCACAGCTGACCAAAAAGAACACAAAGGAATCTCTTGCCAGAAATTATCCTCAATCGTTACTTTTGATTTTTCTTTTCTTCAAAAGTGTAAAAAACATTAAACCTTTTGGAGGTTGTTAGTGTTAATACATCTGGAAAAAATGGGCAGCATTTTAGAAGAACATTATAGCGATAAACATGATGTTATTGAGAACATTTTGACCAGTTATCCTACTTCAGAATTGGAATGACTTACCTTAATAAAAATAACTGATACGAGTCTCAGTTAACACACTGAGGAAATCTTGAAGGAGGATGTCCGACCGTCAGTTTGTGAACTTAAGCTCAAGCAGGCGAGGGGTAGGCAGCACAACAATGACCCAAAGGACAACAAAAGCTCTGACTTTGTATAAGAGAATAAACTAAGGTTTTTTTTTAATGGCCAAGATAAAGTCTAGAATGAAATCTGATTGATTTTCAGGAATCTACCATAAACATGCTTTTTGAAATACCCTTTAATATGGCTGAATTAAGGCATTCATGCAGCAAAGTTATTGCCAACAAGGTGGAAATAACCAGGTATTAGGCATTGGGTTATGTTACTGGCAACAGAACAGGTTAGTTTGGATAGCGTTTTTCACTTAACAAAGTTTACCATGTTAGAAAGCATTCTTTGTCTCATATTAAATTTGTCTGATCAACAAATCAAATTACATTTAGTCAAAAACAGAAACACACACAACAATTAATTTTTGACAGTCTTATTTAATTACATAGATAATAAATCAACTGATCCTTCTAGTAAGTGAGGAGTCTTCTTTCAGCCAGCTGACCTAAACCACAGCAATAGCTGAGAGAACTTTTTGCTTTATACAGCTGATGAAAACAGCAGTCACTCGCACACTTCTTCTGGCATTTTACTGACATCATGTCAAACAGCATGAATATTATTAGAGACTTTCTTAGCAGTGTTAAATCTTTTCCTAACCTACAACTAACCATGTCATGCCTAATTGAAAGGGATGTGTACTAGTGCACATCTATTTAAAATGAAGACTGGATACAGTAACAATAATGGAGTTCCTTCATTGGGAATGTAGTTTATTATTACAATGATTTTGGTATAATGATGTGGTATATCAGGAATGATGTTTTTTCCTAAAATTTGACCATGTGAGTACACAAGAGCTTTAGCATCTCGCTGGATGTAACCCATGAATATTTTTAGTTCTAACATCACTAGGCAGTTGTTTGGAAGAGGGTGGGGCTCAAAAATTTGGATGGATGTGTTTTGCAACTGTGACTGGGTTCAAATTGAAGGCCTGGCAAGCAACATTTTTTTTGTTCTTTAGCAACCAAGGCAACTGTAGAATGTCACATACACACAGGGCAGGAGTCGCTTGGTGTAGAACGTGATGCCCTTTACTCTGAAGCCTGTGTATTCTGTTTTCGTACCGGTACCCCGGAGAAAATCTTGACAGGCTGGGCATGCATAGTAGTCCTACCAGGTGAAAAGTGTTCTCAATAAATTTGACTTTCCTATCGGCAAAAATTACATCTCTGAAATAGTAAAAAAGAAATAGAAATACTTATTTTTAATTATACTTAGTTTTAAACTGCAAAAATAAAAAAAGCTAGATCCAGCAAAACAAGGTTTTAAAGACAGAATTAGATATTATGATTATAATATATTATAATTACATATAATATACTATATGTTATTTTAGATAAATAATTTAAAAAACAGTAAATCAATTGACATTTGACAGTTTAAGCATTGAATGTTAAAGATTTTTGAAAAATGTAAAAAAGTGGATGGATTCAAGGTTAAAAAGTAAAAGTGCAGCTCATATCTTTCCCAAGTGACTTTTTTAATGCTCACTGTAACACATCAGCAGCAAGCATCACACACATTTGGCCTTGGCTTGTACTCTGATGTGCCAGGAATTGTAAAATTCTCATCAGCACTTAAATATTGGTGTTTTAAAGACGAGTGTTAAAGCTGTTATCTCATTGATACTACACTTAAAAAACATGTAAGGCACATAGAAACAACAAAAGTAGGATGTTGCATAGTTTTGCCAGACAAATAGTAAAATAACTATAGAATATAAGGATAAGTGACATCTAATGTATACTATAGCACAAATTGATAAAATCCAAATAAAGTTAAAAAAAGGAGTAAAAAATATAGTAATGCAATAGTTGGGCTTGTGATGATACTAATTGCTCTATTTCTTTGAGGACTGTTGTTTGTGATATATTTTTCAGTACAGTAAGTTAAAGCTTGACCATCTTTGCATTTTAGGTAACTTTTCAGAACATTCAAAAAATATAGGTTGGTTAAAAAATGCTCGTGTGTACATGGTTGGAATGATACCCTACATATGATTGTAAAAGCGATGCAAAAACTTACAAGAAGTTATTTTTTTTATACTTTTCAGTAGCGGTTAAAACACATTATTGACAGCCAGCATATACAAAAAAGCTTAATCTTAAAAGCATGAAGAATTTTGTCAAGGTAGTTAAAGGAAAGTAAGGCTCCAATTTAGAAATGACTCTTTGCAATTGCTTAGTTAGTTAAGGGCTGCATTTTGTAGCAGAAATAATAGATGTTTCTATCTAAAAATTAAAACTTTCAAATTAGGACATAATTGGGAAAATAAGCTATCCAAAACACACTGTCCCTCTGTGCAATAATAATTGCACTAAACCTAATACCTGGTTGTATCATAATTTGTGACAACAACTGTCACCTTATGATAACTGTGAATGAGTTTTTAACATCACTGTGGACACATTTTAACTAGTTTATTATAAAAAAAAATTTCAGGCACATAAAATAATCTTCTTGCATGTTTTGGGTCTCTAAGGTCCGATTTGGCAACAGCATCTTGATTAGATTTCTAATTGCAGACTTTGAAACGGCTTTGTAAGCCAGTCAGAGGTGCCCTGTGGTTTTACTTTGAATAGCGTTTTGCAACTTAATGAATGTGGGATTTTGAGCTTTAGTTTTTGAGAAATACAGGTTTCTTCATAGCAGCAGTTTTCCCATTTATTCTGCTCAGGCTGTAGAATATTTTCAAAAATGTATGAGGACTTTCAGGAGGTTTGTTGTCAAATAAATTCCGACCTCTTTTTTTCCTTTTTGTTCCCCAGGGTTTTTTTTATACCATGGCTCTTTTAAAAATCGTTCTTATTGTTTTAAAGAAAAACACCCACCCTAACTAACTAGAGGGCTTTTTTTGGTTAATCCTGGGTGGGTTATTTATGTGCTCTTAGAGTAAATGTGATTGATCTGCCACATCTGTTATGATTCACTTCTTTTTTATGTATCTTCCTTTGTGCGTAATTGGTATGGCATTTCTGAACACCTAGAATCATAGAAGTAGAATTGAAACAATGGGATATCATGATTCTATAGGGCTGGCAGGACACTAAGTCACTAGTAAAAGTTTACCAGAGATGTGCTGGACAGCATTAATTCAGGATCTACGCAGTCAACTACTTAGTAGGATACAATCAATCAATCAATCAATAACCCTATCTATCAATCTATTAATCTATCAATCCAAAATACTTTATTTATCCCAAAGGGGAATTAAACACGTTAGTGTTTTAATTTCTATATTTGTAAATTAATCATTTTTGTTCTTACATTTGTATGATATTTAAATTTGAGCGTGGAAATTATGTTTTCACACTGGTATATTATTGCTGTCCAGAATGGAAAGCACGAATAAATCTTTAGCTTTAAATGCTTAAATTTTAATTTTTTCATTTTGAAAGACATGTTTATACATTTCAAACAGTCACATGTCCTTTAAATGACTTTCATTGCAATTTTTTAAAAGCTCTTCTTTTACAGTAAAATATAATTTCACAACCTACTGTAAAAGGGATAAATTCAAATTTCATATTATAAGTGGCAAAATAGTTACAAAAAGTGACGCAAAGGGAAAATTCTTTCGACCTGTGTGATATTTCACTGATGTTGATGTGGCGAGACATTCTGAGTTTGTGTTTCCTTTTCTGTCTCTTATCGTAAGCACCGAACGGGTGGTCTAAATTTAACACCTCATATCATCTGGAATGTGCTCTGGCTAGTTCCCTGGTTTTTATCTGTACAGTGCTGCAAACTCTGCTGCTTTTTTTTAGAAGACTTCATTGAAAAAGTATTTTAGGATGCTGCATAAAGAACATTTGTTCTGAGTGCCATTTTAGAGAGGTTATTTTAGGGAAACTTGGTATGTCACCAAGGGATTACCTTAGTAACTTGCTATTAAATGACCTTAATTCAGAACCTGTTTGGCTGACTTGGGCAACCCTTTCTTATTAGACCTTCACAGCATGGTCCAACTCTCACCTGAGGAAGGCTGGGACCCAAATTGACAACATTGAGGAAGACTTCAGAAATGGATTAAAACTCATGTTGCTCCTGGAAGTCATCTCAGGTTTGAGCACTTCAGGATATGTGGTTTTGCTTAAAGTGTGAATTTTTTTTCCCATCTTATTACTTCCCTTTTATTATATTTTGCCTGTAGGAGAGAGGTTACCTAAACCCGATAGAGGAAAGATGCGGTTTCATAAGATTGCCAATGTCAACAAAGCACTGGACTTCATCACAAGTAAAGGGGTCAAACTTGTCTCCATTGGAGCAGAAGGTACCTTCACACTATTCCTCATGAATCTCTGCATTATTAAAGCTCATATGCAATTCAAAGTAAATATGCAATGGTATCAATTACAAAGGCTGTTGATGTTGGACCAGTATTTACTCAAAAACCATACAAACACAAAGCATGTATGTAATAAGATGACAATTGCTTATCAGTTCTTTTGTAACTGTTCATGTCGTGTAAAAGGATCCTAAATATTTTATTATTGTTACAGAAATTGTGGATGGGAATGTGAAGATGACTCTTGGAATGATCTGGACCATCATTCTCCGCTTTGCCATTCAGGACATTTCAGTGGAAGGTAACATTCTTACCCACTATTGGTTAATTAGAAAGCATCACCTTAAAATCTTTAGAACATTTAAGATCTTAGCTGATTAAAAAAATGACTATAAAAAACAAGAGTTATGCAACAACATATTTCCCAAATTTCCTCTTTTTGGAGACACATTATAGGTTACAGCTAAGAAATATTAAAGACTAGAGTGTAACACACAATAGTCTTTGTTCATTTAAGATATCTGTTTGGTGCAGCCACCCCAAGTTGAAGGAGGGTGAGGACACAAGACAACCACAAAAAAGACAGACCTTGCAAATGTAAAAACACACTGGTCCATTTCTTTAAAAAATATCCCAAAAGGATTAACAACCTGTGGATGAGAGAGGGGCTGTTAAGTCGTGCCAAATAAAAGAATATAACAAAAGAAAGGCTAACTACCACATAAATCAAGCAAAAGTAAAATGGAAAGACAATCTTTTCTATTCTTATCTAACAAACAAACTTACCAAAACGTTACATAGGTGACACCAAACTACTTACCTAGTGTGTTTAACATCGATAAAAACCTACGTGTTGGAAATGTATAGGGTACCACAAACTTACATAACACACAAACTCCCACCGCAAACCTTCTTACAAAAACAAAAAGTGCCAATATGTCAACAAGGGGGGCTTCAGCCCAACATGAACAGCTTATCTAGAGCCTACCTGAGTCCTGATTGGTTCCCTGAAGCTTACAAGCCAATCAAGGGGAAATGGGACCAGCCTGCACTCCAAACCTGTAAAAGATTTTAAAATGTAGACTAAAACGAGTAAAGTATAAATGCCACCTCAGACATTTTTTCTTTGTTTGCGTTTTTATCAGGCTTGTCATTGTTTTTAATAGATTTCTTTTAATCAGTAATCCTTTAATTATTTTTTTAGCTATTAATATGTTTAGTAAAATATTTTTTTTAAAACTGCTCAGGTATTTTTGTCAACATTTTTAACATTTTTGATTATATGAGCATTAAAGGCTGAAAGAAACCACAAATCTAAGAAATGTGGACACATAAATTTATACATTCATTAACTTTGGTTTTGGATTGAAGTGAAGAGTGAAGTGTAGATAACTTTTAACTATTGTGTATTGGCTGCATTAATTACTTACAAATAGTACTAATGTCTTAACTTAAAGCATTGCTTGTCAGGTAATAAAGTTTGACTGTTTTAGAAGGTTAGCATTGTAATGTGATCACAAAGTGTTGAGTTCTTAGACAATATTCAATAAACAATTACTGCATAATTAATCAGGTTGACAAATTATCAGAAGCATTTTAAGAAAAACTATTTTTTTATGTTTAAGAAAAAAGAGCATAATTGGACCTATATAAGTTTATGAACTATTACCAATGTAGTTATGATTTTACAAATGTGAACATCAGTTTGTGCGCAAGGAAAGAAAGAAACATATCTGAAGTTCAGAGATATTTGTGCAATAGTGCATTAAACAAATCTGTTTAATCTTTACATTTTAACCCGTTTTCTCTTTAGAAACGTCTGCCAAGGAAGGTCTCCTCTTGTGGTGTCAAAGAAAGACAGCTCCTTACAGAAATGTTAATGTCCAAAACTTTCATGTCAGGTGAGTGTAAGCAAAAACACTTTGGCTTAGGACTTATGTTTGTTCCTTGGTTGTGATGTTAGTTTTGTGTTTTGTATAAGTTTTGTATGTCATCTTAAAGTATTATAGTCATAAAACATATTTAAAGCTGATATCCTAAAGATCGTAAAAACCTGAATGTAGCATTGATAAAAAGTACCTGAGCAGAGCTGCTGCATCATTAGAGCTTCTATTATCCCCTGCTTATTGCTGGAATACAGCCGAAAAAGTCACATTACTGAACTGATTTGTTGGTTTTCTCTGCCTGTTGGCTGCTGAAGCTGGAAGGATGGCCTGGCCTTCTGCGCCCTGATACATAGACACAGACCCGACCTTCTCGACTTCTCTAAGCTCAACAAGGTTTTGTGTGTTTTCACCTGTAATCAGGTTGTTTCAGCTCATCCCAACTAACACACAGACTTCAGTAAGATTAACAAGTTTGACATTGTGTGAGCTGATAAAAATGACATGCCACGAGATGTTTTCTTTTTAATTATTGGGGCATGAATTGTAAACCTTTTATTTTCAATACTTCACATGCTAACCATCCTGGTTACTGGTAATTAGTCGGCTATTAAAAGCTTAGTTTAACAGATAATTACAGGTAGTAACCGGTAAAAACCTAAAGTAAGTTTACTTGCAAATGTTTAAGTTATTTACATATTATGCATGTGGTTTGACTAATGGCTTTTATGATAGGCTAATTATTGGATGTCTCGCCCTCACAAAGAATGTTTTTATCCTAAGTGCTTTCACTTAGTCTCTCCTCACGCTTCATCGTCCTCAACCAAAGGTGTTTTGTTATAACACACTTCATCCCTGAGTTCCACAAACAAGAAAATGCTTGTTTCGCGTTGTTTGTCCAACGAATTGTTTAGATATTAGGATGAGATTTAATGACTATGATCTTGAGCATTTGCGTATTTACTCGAAAGTGCCTTGGCAAATCCATCAAGAAATAATATTGATTCCTAGGAGGGCACTGTATCATTAGAAGACTTAGAGGAGATCCTTATAGTGACATTATATTGAATAACAGTATTCTACTTTGAGTCACTGATGATGCAAGTACTTCTTTTAAAGTTCATAGGAATTTTAAACTATTTCCATTCTACATTTTTGTGCTTTAACCCAAAAAATTAATGAATTTTCATGTGATTATGCAATGCAGAGTAGCACAAAATTTAACGAGGAAGCAAAATCATTACCAAGTTTTACTATTTTCAGAAATAACAATTTTTAAAAGTGTGTCTTATATTATTATCATTTTCGTATTACTTTTATGAATTTAAAAGGGAGTTGAGTAAACCTCCTATACGTCATCAATGTGTTAGTAAACCTCAGTATAAAGAATAATATTCAGCGAAGGCTTCTGTGGTTTGGTAGAGAAATTAATGAACATACCGCATTGTGAAGACCAATGAACTCAGGAGGCAGTTAAGGGATAAGGTCGGAAAATATTCAAATCCCTCTGAGATTATTAAATATTTAAATGTCTCACATAGCATTGTTTAACCCATAATTTAATCACCTGCATAAATCGATAGATAGAGCAAGAATGGTGTAATCATAACTTTGGGTCAATTTTCAACTAAATAATGACCCTAAAAGGTCTAAACTGCAATACAAATGCTTTAGATTAAAAAACATGCGTGTATTTGAATGTTCTAATCAAATCAGATCCAAATTAAACTGAAAATCTGTCACAGGGTTGCTTCAAAATCTTAGTCAGTTTAAGATATTTAGATAAGTTATACTGGAAAAAAACTCCCTCTGCTGATGTGCAATAATGAATAAAAGCCATGTAAGTTAGTATTTTCCCTTCAACGAGTTTTGGACTGTCACATAAAGTCCCGATAAAATCAAATAAAAAAAGTTGTAAGAGTATAAACACTATTGCACTTTTTAAAATAAGATTAAGAGCTGGAATGATAAATCCGAGTAAATTTTGCCTCCTTTTTATTTCCTTTATATAGTGCACAAAAAATAGCATCCCTCTCTTGTGTTCTGAAGATTTTTCATCCATTAATAAAAATGTTTCTTTGCAGATGGAAAAACATTATGTATGAACGGTTAAACAACTTCCAGAAATATAAAAGTCTAGCTGCCTTATGTTCAAGCACCCATGATTAAGATTTCAAAGTCCAAAAACACATTAGACCTTGTGCTAAGGAAAGCTTGCATACCCAACCTTAAATAGCAACCTTCACTTTAACCAGACCAAGAGTGTCCTCATGATGTATATGGAAAGCAGGGGAACACCAAGGCTGGAAACCAAGAGTAAAGTTTTCATATGTTTTGGAAACAGAGGCACAGTGTTTTTCAGCACGCATCTCATTTGCATGACTTGAACTCGACCCCAAGCATTCCCAGAAACATCAGCCTCCGTATTTGTAGAGATCAAACCAAGACTTACCTTTGGTATTGCCCATGTTGTCATGCAAAGGTCTCTTGTTAGACTGTGCCAGTGTTTAATAAATGTCAGTAAGATGTTTGCTGATTAATCACCATGGCAATTTTTATTCCATGTACTTGATCACCTTTCCGCCAGTCAGTTGTGCTCATGCTGCCAGGAGAAAGTTACAGCCATGCAGCTGTTGAGACTGGCTCTGGGGAAACATGTTTATAAAGCTTGCTTCAGCTTCCTGATATTACCCTTGGCAGACAGAGACACGCAAACAAAAACTTTAGGGTATATCACTTTGTCTGTTCATCTGTCTGTCTATCTCACAAGTCTACCGCTTATACTTCCAACCATCCATCTGGTCAGCACTTGGATCCGTGAGCAGCTGGTCCTGTCATGTAATGTATCACAGGCCACCTGTTACCTTTATAAAACGCTCTCACAGGGACAATAGCAACAGGATGATGGCATGATCTCTTTCCCCCCACTTCACTTTCCCTGATGGCCCACTTACCAGCAAAGGGTTTGATGTCAGCTCCACAGCTTAGTTTCCAACTGTATGATTTACCTGAATGTTATGTGGCTCAACATGAGTTATTAATAAAACATAGAAAGAAATACAATATTAAAATGATTGGTTAAATACTAATGAAGCAAACATTTACAGTTGAAACCAAATGTTCACAAATAAAAAAAAAAGGTCACCTGTTTTTCAATTATTTTGAAATAACGTTAGAGTGAAGATGTACTGTTTAAGGTCAGGTATTCAAAGCATGTTTTTTTGTTTGTTAAATAGTAGCAATATACAAAATTGTTTGAGAAATGTTTTATTTTAACTTTATAAGCTAAAAAAAAAACAATTCACCAGGTTTTCTACACTAAGCGTAGAATATGACATGACTTTTAAAACCTATGTTTGGTAAATTGCTATTATGTACATTAAATAATCTCACACCTGTATGTATATTTTAGGGTAATGCATCAAAGAGACTTCTCAACAGTGTCAGGAAGTACAAGTTCGGAGCCAAATCAAACTGATAATAACTTATGCCAGAAATGCCTAAAAAAATCCAGTAAAATCAGTTCTATCACAAGGAATGGATCAAAATTATGACCTACTTTGAGCAGCTTGTGGAAGGATACCCAAAATCTTTAACTTTACTATACAGTTTGAAAAGGTAATTCTACAAAATATTAAGGGAAATTATTGTCAACTTCTGAATTTGAGAAAGAAGAGATAATGTATACCTTAAACAAACAATATAGTTATGTACATAATGCGATGCACTATAATTCAAAGCAATCTTAATTTCTTTGGATAGTATTTAGCATTCACGGAAGCAGCCTTTATATTAATCCTATAAAGTAGTCAGAGTGATTGGTTCTCCAAAGACTTCATGTTTATGATTTAGTTCTTGATAAATAACATACTGTGAAATTTTTATTTCAGAAAAAACTAAAGTGTTTTTTTATTTTTATTTTTAAAAAGCTTCTAAGACAATTTTTATGATGCATGCAAGGTATTAGTTGGGCGGACATTGTTTAATGTGTGTTCTTATGGCTGTGTGTAACTATGCAGAAATCTGTTTGCTATTTTTAGGATGATCCTCTGGGGAACCTGAACCTGGCTTTTGACATAGCTGAAAAGCACCTGGACATCCCTAAAATGCTGGACGCAGAAGGTACTGTTCTAGGGAACTGCAAGAAATAAAATCCTATAATCCACTTTTACTAGAGATGGTCCGATCAAGGTTTGTGGGCAATTCTTGATCAACGGTCTTTATAAAGTTCTGACCTACTGATTTTCAGTTTCTACTATTCAGATTTTCTTTTAGGAACTGCAACACCAACTGCTATGAGTGGCCATGTAGTATTTATATTTGGTTTCACGTTTGGTTTTACTTAGAGACAGAATTTTATTTACATGTTGAAACAAACACAAAAAATTTGTTGTAACTTTAAACCTTATAAATGGTAGGTTCTCTAACTCGGGTGAAAAGCAACATTTGCATGCTTGAGTTGCTTTAGTGGTACTCAGAAATAATGTGATATTTAGGTTTTCATAAGGTCTTTTTGGATGAATTAACTATAATGTAAAGCTAACAAGCTTCAACACCCAATCAATTGCTTTTTCAAAGACAACGATCTTTGCTTCCTCATGAGCAGAGGCACAAATTTTAAAATACTTCAAGTCCAAACAGAACAACAGTACTTCCTTTTAGATAGGAGCTTCATATAAAGTAAGATCCCTGTCAAAAATGTGTATGCAAAACTCTAACATTTATATTTGTATTTATATATCAATAAAGTTCTCGTATCCAAAATTCTGCTCATAGAGATATATACTGATCTTACCTGTGATGCTTCACCTGAGGTAGTTGCTCCAATCGATACACTGTCTTCCGCCATCTTTAAATTTGTGTTTGATGAGATCGCAGATCGATTATTTCGCCCTGTGATGTCATCGTAACAATTTTTCACTCCATGGCTTCACACTTTGGATCACTTTGTCATTTCCTATTTTCAACTTGATACAAAGAGATCACATCATTATTCATGTTTAGATCATGGAATAACCAGAGCCTAATAGGTGTGACTGAAGTCATCTTTAAAAAGTGTGTGGTGTGTCTCAAAGGATTTTCCTTGAAGTTGGCTATCTGAATGTATCCAGTGCTTTAACATGCTAAGTCTTTATATACCAACCTTATGTAGGTATTATCTACTTCAGTTTCTGCTGATTTCTTCGATCAGATGGACGCTCGGGAGTGAAACAATTTAATAAATTTAGGCTGACATCATTTTTTTGTAGTTCGACATCACTATTTTTTGTGTAATCCGGTAGTATCCATTGCAGTTAATAGTTGTTCCAGGTTTTTAAATACATCCTGTTATAAACAAGGGGATTTTATATTGATTGGTTAACGTCAAGACCCCATTCCCTGTCAAGTGACTTTTCAAATCATCACGAGGAGCAGTAAGCATAATAATCAAGGCACAAAAGTATATGTTTGTTGTATTACTTATTGTCCTTAAGATGTTTTGTGTTTCCACTGCAAGATCTTGTTACAAGACATACACCACTGCCTTGTTTACTACTTTCTGTGCTCATTTAACTTGTTTTAGCAAACAAGACTAATACCAATGTATTTTCTTTTTAGTTCTATACGTTTAACTGCAGTTAACACTTGGCAATTCAGGGAACTTTAAGGAATAGGGCTGTGTTAAAAAAAACATATGCAAATGATTAAAGTATAGAGAGACATATATTTTATTGACAGATTTTATAGTAAAACATTCTTATGGGATTTAAAAGGTTGGAATCAGTAAAGGACGTCCGATCTTGTTCACTTGAGATTCTAAATCTACTGAAGTTTTTATTTTTTTGTTGTTAAAAATGTGATTTAGAAAGTCTGACTTAACCAGCATTTCTAAACATCTCATGAGTCTTTCATGCTGATGTATTACTAGATATTTAAAGTTTAAAAACAAGCTATAACGCATCCTCCGTGACATGTTAGCTTTTTTAACGCTTTTTCAAAAGTTTAATACCTGACAGGTATTTGCAATTTCTATATGATAAAACAGAAGAAAAGAGGAGCAATGAGAAATCTACAAGGCCATTAGTATTTCAAATCCAACATATTCCACTACAAACAGAACATCCTTAATTCATAATTTGGGAGAGAATAAAAGTTGATTTTCAATAGGTTTTTATAAACCACATTAAAATGGGTAACTCATATTTTTAGTCAGCCAAGATTGGTTCCCTTCTTCCCTTCCTCCTTGCAATTTGAATGTAAAATATACCGTGGGAACCTTAAGCATAGAAGTCACACCATATTTGTCTACTTTGTACTTACATACAGTTTACACGATTGCCATGGATGTTTTCTTTTGTATTCATTTTTTATTTATTTTTTCACTCCACTTGTGTGCCTCAGATATCATCAACACCCCCAAGCCCGATGAGAGAGCCATTATGACCTACATGTCCTGCTTTTACCACGCTTTTGCTGGAGCTGAGCAGGTATTGGTTGGGGAAACACTCCTGTTAACATACTGTCTTTTTATATTATCCTTGCAAAGTTTTTTTTTTTAAAAACAGTAGGAGGTAGACTTCAGGCAGATTTAGACATGAGTTACTGATCAGCAAAGACTGAGAGCAAAATGGGTTTTTCATATGTTTATAATGATAGATCAATGGGGGACATGTCCTGCTGCTTTACTGCGCTGATCTAAATACATTTTTTTTCTCCCCAGGCAGAAACAGCAGCCAACAGGATTTGCAAAGTGCTCGGTGTAAACCAAGAGAATGAGAAACTGATGGAGGAGTATGAGAGACTAGCCAGTGAGGTAACGTTTCCATAAAAATGATGAAATGTTTTATAAATTACATTTAATAAAACTACAGAATCTTTTTGGCCCAGTGGAGAAGAAATCAATTACATATCATAGTCTTTCTTAATAAGGAGCATTCCTGCAACAAAACAGGTTACATTTGGTTGTTCATTCTAATAGCTGCTGGAATGGATCCAACGCACCACTCCCTGGCTGGAGAACCGGACCCCAGAAAAAACCATGGAAGAGATGCAGCGAAAGCTGGAGGACTTCAGGGACTACAGACGCCAGCACAAACCCCCAAAAGTACAGGAGAAGTGCCAGCTGGAGATTAACTTCAACACCCTACAGACCAAGCTGCGCATTAGCAATCGTCCTGCTTTTATGCCCTCTGAAGGAAAGATGGTTTCTGTAAGTCACAAGCACATCTATATATATATATATATATATATATATATATATATATATATAAACTAAAATGCACTTTTTCTGTGTTGTCAGGATATAGCCAGTGCCTGGCAGGGCCTGGAGCAGGCAGAGAAGGGCTTTGAAGAGTGGCTTCTGACTGAAATCCGGAAACTCGAAAGACTGGATCACCTTGCTGAGAAATTTCGCCAAAAAGCCACCAATCATGAGAACTGGGCCAGTGGTTAGTTTTGTTTTGATTAACTCTTGAATTGAGTATCAGTTTGATATTTAGCTTTCTTTGAAATATCCTAGCAACTCTTAAACAAGAACAAAAAAATGAAATCAATAATTTTGGAAAATTATTAGTCAGTTATTTTGCCTCGCAATACATACATGAACCCTAATCTGGCACAAAACTATTCAGTTTATCAACTTAAAAGATGGTCTATTTAAAAAGGTAAAACAGATTATGGAAATTCGTCTCCTGCATAGCTTAAAGATGTGTAACAAAGTATAGCAAAAACATTCTGGTAGAAAATATGAACTCAAAGCAAACTCAAAGCAACATGCACTAAAAAAAGAAGAAAATGCACAACAAAGAAGTAAACAAAAAAAAAAATATAGACAATAAATAAATAAATAAATAAATAAATAAAACCATAATTACCTCCTGGACTGAAAAGAACAATGGATGAAGAAAAGCAGTGATCAACATAGGGTGTTTGGGTCTAATGAGAATTATTGCTCAGTCATAAATCTGCAGTAGGAAAGAGGATAAGGTGCCATTCAAGTGAAACATATGCAGATGACTGACGAAGCGGATTTTTCCAGCCCTGCAAAGATAAATAGATGAATACAAACGGGCTTTCCTTCTAAAGTATTTACACAGTGGGAATTTTTTTTTCATTCACTAAGCAATTTGTATCACCAGTAGATTTAGTGATGTGTTAAGGCATTTATTAAAGAAAGATAGATTAATTAAACATATTCAACAATCAGTCTGCCTCACAGTCCAAACAAAATGTTTTGACTCCATCTGACCAAAGTTGGTCTGGTAGCTGCTAATTGAGAATAATGGCACCTTAGTGCTGATAAATATTGTGTTTTGCCATTAAAGTCTTTGATCTTTATTGAAACCTGTCAGAGTTGCCGGTATTTATTTCTGTGTTATATTCATAACTCATGTTGAGCCACATAACATTCAGGTAAATCATACAGTTGGAAACTAAGCTGTGGAGCTGACATCAAACCCTTTGCCGAAACCAGTACTTGCTCAGATTTTTTTTAGGGAGGGTATAATTCAGAAATTTTTCCTGCAGCACTCTATTTTAAAGGGATAGCCGTCTCCAGTGTTAGATATATGCTGGTATTTGTTTTCAAAGATGCAAAGTTAGAGGCTAATTCCAAAAAAAACCAAAAAACTGAAGGATCCCATATTGATTCGCTCTTCCCCATCTGTAAAGTAAATTTTACTTTTAAGGAATGTGTAGATTATGTTGAGCCTTCAAATTTTAGTTCATACAAAGCTGACTGAACACACTCCAGGTTGATGAATGTTTATCCCTTTGTACAAAATATTAGTTTATTTGAATCCATTTGAACTCCCCAAATCTGCTCATCTGTGTTTATTTTCAAGTTTATTTTATAATTTGTTAAGAATTGCCACTGATTAGATTTATATATAGATTTTTGTCTGCTCATGGCTATAATAATACAGAAATTTTAGCCTTGGCCTCCTTTTACATCACTATAATTTACTGGTTTCTGCAGGTAAAGAGCTGATCCTCACCCAGAAGGATTATGAGACGGCCACCTTGATAGAAGTCCGTGCACTGCTTCGCAAAGACGAGGCCTTCGAGAGTGATCTGGCAGCCCACCAGGACAGAGTAGAGCAGATTGCTGCTATAGCACAGGAACTGAAGTATGCACTCCTTGCAGCAGAGGCTTACTCTCATTTTTCACTCACAATCAGAAAAATGGAAAATCATATCCAAGTCAACTGATGCAGTTTTGCTTTCTGTCTTTGTCCCATAAAAAATTGCAATTTGGCAACAGTCTCCACTTAGCCTACAAAAAAAATACAAAAATGTATAAATGAATTTTATTTAAAAAGTAAATAAGACTAAATTAGTTTAGGTTAAGTGAAAGTAAAAGTAAGTGTTTGCTTACTAAACCCATCGACACTGACTGTCAGTTTCAGCTATACTTCGGGTAGAAACAGAAGGCCTAATGGGTTTAAGGGATTGTAAGGTGAATTGAAATCATAAACAGGGTCAAAAGAGTTAATACTTTGAGAATGCACGCGAGTAAAGAGCTTCTAAACATTGTGTTAATCAGGGTTGCGTTTTGTTTCTGCTCAGCATTAACAACTACAAAAATCCAACATTTCACTAGTTAAGTTAGTAAATCAAGGCTTTAAAGTAATAATATTTGTTAAAAATGTTATTAGAACATATGCTGTAACTGAATCCTAATGGTAATAAGTAAGAAAGGGTTTTTCTGTCATGGCTTTTCAATCAGCAGTGAATAGCCGACACCTGTGTGTAGTTAGGGCCTCTGAAGTGTTTCTGTGGATTATTTAAGTGGCATTCAGGCAAAGGCAAAAGACGGTTCAACTGACAAGCTAAATGGCTTCCAGGGTTTTTGCAAGGTATGTGGACTGTTTTGATGGTGAAGCTTTCTGAAGACAGTCAATTTTTCCTGTGTTTATATTTTAATATTTTGACTGTATATTTCCTTTTATAGCCAGTTGTTCCTGTTTGCTTGGTTCAGCTGGAGTGTCCATACTCTTCCTACACAAATTGGTAGGGTTTTGTATTTTATTTTCTCTAGCTGATTCTTTCTGTTTACTAACTTTTCCCCTTTCAACAGATGGGAAACAGTCTGTTGTTCAACAGCCTGGACCACAAAATGTTATGGTGGAAGGCCTCCGTCCAGTGTCTTCTAATCCAGCTGCTAAAACTGTATCATGGGTGGTTGCTAGACCCCAGCGTAAAGGCTCATTTGTGAAGCCCTCCAATCAAGTGGTGCCATTGGTGGTAAAACCTGCCAAACAAGTTCCCCTTCCTGTACTAAATCCTGAAAGGCCTGTTGCGTGGCAGGCTGAAGCTCCTTCTGATCCCAAAGGTCCTGTGGTCTCACTGTCAATTGAATCTCCAAAGCTTTCATCCCCTCTAACCCCAGAAGTTCCTGTTGTTGACACGCTACAAACTTTGAATCCTCTTAAAAGCCCTGAAGAGCCTGTGGACTCAACAGATGACCCTCTGGCTCTTCCTTTAGCTCCAGAAGGTTCCGCATTCTCCTGGTTAGTTGACCCTGCGCAAAAACTCCCTTTTCCCTCCAATCCGGAAATGCCTGCTGTCCACTGGAAAGTTGGCAGTCATATAAAGTTCCCCCCCCCTCCTCCTCCTACTCCAGAAAGGTCTGCAAACTGGTTGGCTGATTTGGTGATAAAGGGTCAAACTTTCCCCAAGACTCAAGGCTCTGATTTATCATGGATCAATAATAATCTGGAAAAAGGGCAACCTGTTCCTCTACCAAAACCAGAAGGTGATGCTGTAAACTGGGTAGTTCAGCCTCCCAAAAGAAAGTTGCAGCTTCGAAGTCCCCAAAGTGAAGCAACTTCTTTGGAGGTAACTGTTGATGAACCTGATCTTTTTAGATCTGCTGTTAATCAATTTAGTAAAATTCCTCTGGAAAGCTTTGCACCTAACCTTTCACTTGAACCTGATTCTAACCCTACTATTGTTGAGCAGGAAGAACCTTACCCCTTGAAAGGATACCAAGAGCAAGTAATGTCAAGGGGTGATACTGAGCCGCTGGGATATCCTGACTCCCCTTATCAGGGTGGAGAGTTGAGTCGTTATGCCTCTGTCTATGAGCAAGGAAACTCTGAGCATGAAACTGAAGATGACAGATTTGTTCCAATAAATCCATATGTTGCAGGAGCGGGTCCAATGGCCATTATGCCATCACCATACCTGAAACCAGTTGTACCGAACTTGTTTTACTTGTTTTTGACTGGGCAACTTCCTCATGGCACCGTTTCTCACTTCCAGACAGACGACGAGGCTGGTGGAGACCATACAACTCAAGTTGGCTATGTAAAATAAACCTTCCCCACAGCTGAAGGCCCTGGTATCAACAGCCAAACTAAGGTTTCATGCTAGCAGTTGTAGTTCTACAGTAAAGCTGTCTAGGACTAGCAAGAACTATTAAGTGTAAAGGCGGTTATGAATATTTCTGCAGTTTACACTTCAGTTGTTATAAAACATGTAATAAAAAAATAAAAACAAATTTTAAATGAGTGTTTTGTGTGGTTTTTAAAACTTTGTCCAAGGGGGAATGGGAAGTTTTGAACTTTCCATCTGATGAAGATGGCCTGGAGTTTTACATTGCATGTGAACATTGAATGGCATTTAAAGTCTGCCTTGCAATCTGACCACTAACTTTTTTTATTTTTATTTCCCCCCCCCTCCCCTCCTTTTTTTTTTTTTTTTTTTTTTTTTTTTTTTTTTTTTTTTTTTAATATACACTTTTAGTGAATTGGACTATCATGATATTGCGTCTGTAAATCAGCGTTGCCAGAGCATCTGCGACTTGTGGGATACATTGGGAACCCTAACTCAGAAGCGGCGAGAGGCATTAGAGGTGAGTCAGACAACACAACTTGGCAATAGTTAGAGGTCACTAAATTAATAGACGGCTGTCAATCTTAAGCATTAATTTTTATTTATTTCTGAAATATCCATCAGGGGGTGCTAATGTTTAAGAAACTAATGTTGCAACAATGTAGGGCCTACAAGGGTGATTTTTAAGTTCAAACTATGCCCTTAAAATTTTTTTCAGCCATAAAGTTGCTCAAAAAAGGATTTTATTTCTACTGAAAAAGTAATTGTCTCACTTGCCACTTTCTTTTATCCATGCTGGTCATTCCAGACAAGCAAATGTGTGAAACTGGGGAAAAGTGTCAAGGAGTTAAGTCTGAATGACAGACAGGGTTTTATTCTGCCAAAGCCCGTGCTTTACACATTCATGCCTGTGTGGTTTCATCACTAACAACCGGGTCAGAGTTTAGTGGGTGGAGGAGATTAATGTGACCAAAAGGGCATGAGACCCCTGACTTTAAGCATAAACCAGTCAGGGGATGTTTTGATGTGAAACCTTTTCAAAACTGTCTTTTTCTACATAGTTCTGTTATAAAAACTTCATTTTAATAGGATTTTAAGTGATTAACTACAATACAGAGCAGAGTAAAGTTTTTGGACAATTCTACATGCTTTTTAATAAAACTGTAATTTTGCCCTGCTTAATCAGATCACGTGTAAAAAATGTATTGCATTTACATGTTCAAGTATTTTATATGTAGGTTTTAATTCTTTGCCAAACTGTTTAAGATGGAGTTTCTGGGTACAGACTTCCAATTGGAAATAATTCCGATCTCAGACGTTTCAATTGTAAAATGTGAATATATCTAAATCACTAAACTGTTCCTCTGGCAGTATTTTATGTGGTTTGTCCTGCTGATAGAACCTCAGACACACAGATGGCTTTCACAGCTGCTAAAATGTTTATTTAATATTTTTATTGAAACTGTCATTAATACCATAGATTATAATCCAATTAATTAGACAAGTGAGCTCTAGCAGAGGGGGTTTAAAATAAAAATGCAAGCTACAATTTTGGATATTTAAATTTGTGGCAGCAGTGGCCTTTATTTAGTACTTGCAGTAAGTAGTTTGACTCAGACCACTGTGGTAAGGACTATAGCCACAATAAAATAGAATGATTAAATCCATATAACCATTTCCTTATACTCAACAACAATACATAGCATTGTATCTACATCTAAAAAATTCCAATTTAAACACACTATAGGTATCATTTTAATGTGAGAACACATGAAGTGGTGTACACATATTTTTGCTTAAGGCAATTTAAGAAAAATATAAACAAACCAAACATTGTCATCTATATTGTAATCCTCCCAGCGGACAGAGAAATTGCTGGAAACAATTGACCAATTGTTCCTGGAGTTTGCCAAGAGGTCAGCTCCCTTCAACAATTGGATGGAAGGAGCAATGGAGGATCTACAGGACATGTTCATAGTTCATACCATTGAGGAGGTTCAGGTGAGACTATGGTATTTACCCTCTCACTGTTAAAGTCCGAGCAAGACTAACCTCAGTATATCTCTCCAGAGTCTAATTGCTGCTCATGAGCAGTTCAAAGCCACTATGCCCGAGGCAGATGCAGAGAGACAAGCCATTTTAGGAATCCACAATGAGGTGCAAAAAATTTCCCAAAGCTATGGGATTAAGGCAAACATTGTCAACCCTTACAGCACCATTACAACAGAGGAGCTTCTTAACCAGTGGGAGAAGGTAACTTTGGTTTTAAAACTTGTGCATGTATGCATTAATTATTTGCATTCAGCTGCCGGTTTTTCACTGTTTAAATTGATTATAAGGAGTTGTATATTAATTAGTGTTTAAATGCACTGCATAGGGGTTAATGGTGATGACATCTGGTTCTAATGTTAAGGATATAATGTATGCATAAAACGTTTATTCCCTGTTTAGGGATGGGATTATCATCCTTTACATTAATATTTGTGTGTTTATTAGGTAAAGAAGTTGGTTCCTCAGAGAGATGGTGCCCTCCAGGAAGAGATGGCACGCCAGCATGCCCATGAAAGGCTGAGGCGTCAGTTTGCTGCACAGGCCAATTTAATTGGACCGTGGATTCAGGCTAGGATGGAGGTTATCACACATTCCAAATAAAATATAATTTCAAACAATGTTATACAAAACAAATGGTTACTTCTGAGATTTTAGTTCATGATTTGATGATTTAAATTACCCTTTGATTAAATAAAGGTTTATCCTTTTAGCCTTTATCAAATTTCTGCATTGTGTGACAGTTTTCTGTGTAAGGTAAAATGCTTCCCACATTATCTAAGAGTGCAAACTATATAATAGTAAAATTAAGTTGACCCAGTTGCACTCTGTATTCTTCTGGACAGGAAATTGGCCGTTGCTCCCTGGAGATTGGAGGAACGCTGGAGGACCAGATGACACAGCTTAAGCAAATGGAGCATGTGATTATTACATACAAGCCCAACATTGACAAGTTGGAAGGAGACCACCAGCTAATCCAGGAGTCGCTTGTTTTTGACAATAAACACACCAATTACACCATGGAGGTATGAGACATATTTCCATATGTTCAAATTTTTTTAACATTTGTAAACATATCTTCAGATATACATATATTGTGACACTAAAATTATAAACTTAACAAATTTACATTATTCTGAAATTTGAAAAGTGTGGCACAAATTTGAATTGGTCAGTTCTAATTCATTTAACACCAAATCTAAATTACCCTTATTAGTGAATGTGTTTGTGTAGTTTATGGTTCCTGTTTGTCTCTGACTCAATGGACTGGAATTCTGAAGAGATTGTACTTCAACTGTCCCCCTGTGACTGCTTGAGATAGTTACCAGCTCCACCTTAAACCCAGTAAGGATAAGTCGATGTTAAGGGGGTATTGGAGCATGATTAAAAACATAAAAAACCAAATGGATTTTCCACTTTTCACATACTTTGATGTTTGTGATTGTACCATAAAACATGACCTACAAATGACATACTGTGCTCCTGTTTACAAGTCTGCTCTGACATCCCCTTCCACAGCACATTCGTGTGGGATGGGAACTGCTTCTTACCACCATTGCCCGAACCATTAATGAGATAGAGACCCAGATCTTGACCCGGGATGCCAAGGGCATCAGCCAGCAGCAGATGAATGAGTTCAGATCTTCTTTCATTCACTTTGACAGGGTAAAGCCTTTTACCATTTACATTGCAGGGGTCAATTACTGTCTGAGGTGCTGATGAAAAGCACCACCACAATATAGGAGCTGGTAGCAAGTTACTCCAGTGTCCAAAGGAATCCTAGTACCTGAGGGCAACATGATCCAATCCTTTTTTTTTGTAGTGTTTCTTAAAATCTCAAGCAGCACGTGTAAATGCATATATTTTCCCCACTTCTCTTGGCTTGACGTCTTATTTGCCCTACTTTGGTACAATACAGGATATTTCTTTTTCTAGCTCTTGGAGTATTGTTCTGGGCCATCCTACAAGTAATTTCTGAAACCAGTAAATAATGAGATTTCAAATTGTTGCATGAGTCTTAAATAGTGTTTTACTTGATTAAAAGAAAAAACAAACAAAAAAAAAAAACTAGCTACTATTGGTCTGTGCAATAACGTCAAACTCATAGACATTCCAATAGTTAATGCTGCAATATTTTTGCACACAGATGTGTGTGTGTGTGCTCGCGCATTTATTCGCATCCAACAAAAATACAGTAGTACAAATATCTCTTTTGTTTCCTGAAAACCTTTGTCAAATCACCTGTTTGGCCAAAAGAACAAGTCTCGGATTTTGTAAAAAGGGTGGTTTTTGGTATTATTTAACTAAATTGTTCTCGGCTAATGTTAATTATCAGAGTTTGATGTCAGAGCAATGGATATGTGACGGCACAGAAAAGTAGTTTGTTAAAATGATGTAACTGCTTTGTATGCCCTGGACTTAAATATCATCTGACTATTATATTTGATGTTTCCCTTTTCATTTGATTGCTCTGACTGTAGAAGAAGAATGGTGCAATGGAAACTGATGACTTCAGAGCTTGCCTCATCTCAATGGGTTATGACTTGGTAAGAACCATTTATGTTAACTGCTATCTGCTGTTTCTATTGTTGTCCTCTGTGTATGAAATCACCCTGAAATCCTACCTGCTTTAGGGGGAGGTAGAGTTTGCTCGCATAATGATGCTGGTGGATCCAAATGCAACAGGAGTTGTCTCCTTCCAGTCCTTCATTGACTTTATGACCAGAGAGACTGCTGATACGGACACTGCTGACCAGGTTGTGGCATCTTTCCGGATCTTGGCAGCAGATAAGGTATGTGGGTTTGAGCCACTGTGCCTTGCTGGCATTCAGAAACATAAGCTTTTCATCATTTCCATGCTTTTGCTTTGTTTACTGTCTAAAATTGTATTCATGATCTCAACATGGAAAAGTTAGTAAATGTCATTTAGTAATGGCCAGACTTGTTAACTTTCCTAATACAAAATATACTTATTAATACATTTTATTAGTTGAGTAAAATTCCTAGTTAGGCAATAGTTGTTCATATTGGTTAATGGCCTGCATTTCTTTAGAGGACTCCAATGAGTTTCACAATACCTTTAGTCAGTCATTCATTCACAAAGATATTGATGGTGGTAAGCTGTACTGTAATCACAGCTGCCCTGGGGCAGATTGGCAGAAGCAAGACACTCGACGTCGGGCCTTCTTACCACCAGGAAGGGCAGGTAAATTGTCTTGCCCAAGGACACAAGGACTGAGGAGAATAGGCTTGGGCAACCAATCGGCTATAGGAGGAATCCCCATCTCCTGAACCTCTGTCCCTTAACTTGTAATGAAAATTACATGATGCGTAATTAATGGCACCCTTAACAATCACTTAAAAGGTTTATACTTTTTATTTGACATTTATTTTTTACTTAAGTAAAAAAGAAATGTGCCCAATAGAGAACTCATGAGCAAAACACAAGCCCTTCCCCCAGTTATGAGTTTTTGTGTGTTACATTGCACAAACTGCAAAAACAAAGCTTAACAATTAGATGTTCTATTATTAATAAACACTTATTTTTTACATATTTTATACACTTTTGTTTTAATTGAACAATCTAATTTAATAACAACAAATTGTCCTTTCATAGTTATTTTCTGGGGTCTGATTTTACAGAGAGGCTTAAGTTCCTTCAGGATCATGTTTACAAACATGTTCATGTTTTACTAACTTTCTCTTACAGTCCGACCAAAAATTTAGGATTTAGGCCTGTTTTCTGTTGATCCCTTTTATAAAAGGTGAATCTGTTTGCAGACAGGGCCAGTTTGTAATAGAAAAAAGTCAATCTTTACTATTGATGAAAGTCTCTCACTGATTTTTCTCTCGTTAAATCCCAAAGTCCTCCTAGATATTTTGCTGGAAGAGAAAAATTAATCCTTCACATGTTCCAAAAATCCCATCCCCCTCACCGAATTATGCGTCAATGAAAGCTTGTAATTATTTTTTTTCTTGTCCATTGTGAGATTATACAACTACAGTAAAAGACCCCCCCACCCCCAAAAGAGTTGCCTATTCTTTCCAAGGTTACAGACAAATGCCTTTCTTTAACAATATTTTATTTCTCCCGCAACAGCCGTATATCCTCGTGGATGAGCTCAGGAGAGAGCTTCCTCCTGAACAGGCGGAGTATTGCATCATGAGGATGCCACCTCACAAAGGGCCTGGAGCTCCTCCTGGAGCGCTAGACTACACCGCATTCTCCACTGCCCTCTACGGAGAAAGTGACCTTTAACTTGTGACAAAGAGCTTTCATTCCGGCATTTTCAATCACACACTCTCTGTATCTTTAAATTAAATTAACTAAATGCATCATGGAATCAGACATGATGATGGAGATAAAAGGCTCTAAAGCAACAAAAATCTATACTTTTTTTTTTGTGTGTGTGAAAACCCCTGAAAAATTATTAGACATTATTCAGAAAAATACAAAGAAGATGAAAAGAGGAACAAAAAAAGGATACAGCCAACGTCTGGAATTTATTTTTAGTCATGAAAGTAAAATCCTACGTAAATATTTTTTATTTATGAAATCTAACGTGCAGAAAAAGACATTAATTTCCCTCCCACTGTAAAACTGCTTCTTACCTTTGGAATGTTTAAAATATGCAGCATTAGTTAAAACTTTGCATATGCTGTATGCAAGTAAATACTTGCATTGTTACCCCAGCCCTGAATTTTGTTAAGTTAAAATAGATTGTGAGCACATTTTAGAGACCACACCAAAACATAAAGGAGGAAATTTCAAGTCTAGAACTCAAGGGTTGGCGTCAACTTTTAGATGCGTCCCTGATTAAATATGCCTGAATGAAATGGTTGAACGCCTCCTCAGCGTTGAGTCCAGTTCTTCTGAATCCTGCTAATTATTTAACTCAGGTGCGCTGAACCAGAGGCACTTCTAAAAGTTGCAGTACACCTGACCTCGTAGCTTACATTTGAAGACCCTATTTAAAAGCTACACCAAAACTCACAAACCAAGGTTTTTGGTATTTACCTGAAAAACAATAGCATAATTTGGCCCCTTTTTGTTTGCAATACTATGTATTGTTTTTATGTCATCACAGTGCCTTCTCTGAGAATCCATTTTAAATTGTTTAGAATGCATTATAGTTTAGAAAAGTTATTTCAAAATCCCTGCCATCCATCAATAAATAATGGTTCCCCAGATGACCAGGGAGAATGTTTCACTAAACAGTGAGAGAAATTGGAAACCAGACAAACATAAAAGTAAATATTTACAAAGGTTTTAGTGGTTTTAAGCCAGAAAACACAGGTGATTAAAAATGGAGCGTTCATATTTGGAAAGCTTTAATTTGAAATGTTATTTGGCAGCAACACACTAATGTTTTCACATGGAAATTATATTTAAAAAAAAAACAATTGCTGAGCAGCAACATATGAAGGAATAGCACTGTTCTAAATTTGCAAAACATGTGATTAATTTGTCTTTCAGACACATTTGCAAAAATGAGCGGATCCAATCCAAATTTCTAATGGGATTTGTTTCCATTTTAGGCAATTCATTTTCATCAAAACTGCATTAAGGTTTAGCTACATGTTAAACTGTAGATTCACTGAAAATAAAAATTGTTTGACCCTGTGACCGTGAAACTTTGTCAATCTTTATATCATATTAATTAATGAATTCAATAAAATATTATTGGCAAGCTAACTATTTGAGTCTGGGAGATTATTACTTTGTCTTTTTGTCAAATTTAAATCAAACTGTGTAGTTTGAGGTTGTGTTTAATGAAAAGGATGGACATGAATTAACTGTGCTACAAGTGGGTAAACATATCTTCAGTAAATGGCTATTTTAAATGCCAAGGTTTGATACTAGATGTTGATTAATCATCCCATTTTTTATAAATAGCCCTACTTTTTTGTGTGTGAGTGAAATTAGGGCTACATTAAATGACAATGTAGGAGCCAAACAAACATATCTAAACAGATTCAGAAAAAAACCTTTTTTCTCTCAGGGAAATTGAATGTTAAAACTCGTAATTAAGGTTTCTTTAAAGAGTTGTTGTGAAGAGGATGCTGTGGATTTGAATGCTCTTTAGAAGCGGTCAGTCTTGCAACAAATTAACAAAGGCCTCTGATTAAATACTGTACTGTTGTTGTATAATTGCTCTCATAACATGCTAACAGCTCAATATTCAAAAATTACAGTAAAACTATTGCTTTTTGGCAAGTGCATCTAATTCACCAAACCTATGGATTCTACTGATGTGTTTGGCTGTATGATTGGAAAGAATTTGGATGTAATCCTAGTCTATTGAGTTCAATGGATAAGACTGTTTGAAATTCCTGCTTCTTTAGTTGATACATTTTTTAGTTGTGGGATTGTTCAAACTTTTGAGGGGGTTTTCAACTTCTCCTAGTTCTAAAAAAAATCAACTACTTTTTTACTTAAGTTATGTATCATAGTTTAAAAAAACGGAAAAAACAAACAAACGCTGAAGTCTTTCTGAAACTCAAAGGGAGTCGTCTGAGTCATGTTGTATACCAATCCAACTAGTTTATACTAAAAAATAATTTAAAATATAAAGACTACAATTCCACTAATGCACAAAAATGTGTCATTGTAACATCTTCAATAATATGATGAGCTCATGTTATTTCATCTTTCTCTCATTTCCCACCAGAAGTTCTTAGTTATAGCATGGGCAACTCATTGCTTTTGTTTGTGCTTTTTCGTTGCATTTACATGTTTCTCATACCAATAATAACAAGGGAAATGGATAGCCTGAGTAAACCAAAAAAGCAGCTTTTAAATTGTATTATTCATTAGAGGACAAATACATGTTCAGAGTAACCTCATACTACAGGGGTTAGACAATGAAACTGAAACACCTGCCAGTTTAGTGTGGTAGGTTTCTTGGGTAAATTCGGACAACTTGGTGGCCAATCTTCATTAATTGCACATTGCACCAGTATGAGTGAAGTGTGGAGGTCAAATTAGCAGTGTAATAGCACAGCTTTGCTCAAAATATTGCAATGCACACAACATTTTAGGTGAAATGCCAGAATTCAAAAGAGAACAAATTGTTGGTGCAGGTCTTGCTGGCGCATCTGTTACCAAGTCTTTGTTATGTATCAAGACCCACGGTATAATGTCGGCATAGCACCAAGAAAGACTAACCACATCCAACAGGATTAACTGTGGACGCAAGAGGAAGCTGTCTGAAAGGTATGTTCGGGTGCTAAGTCGGATTGTATCCAAAAACCATAAAACTACGGCTGCCCAAATCAAAGTAGAATTAAATGTGCACCTCAACTCTCCTGTTTCCAGCAAAACTGCATGTCGGGAGCTCTACAGGGTCAATAGGCATGGCTGTGCATCTATAGCCAAACCTTTGGTCACTCCTGCCAATGTCAAACGTTGGTTTAAATGTTGCAAGAAGCGCAAATCTTGGGCTGTGGACAATGTGAAACATGTATTGTTCTCTGATGACCCCACCTTTACTGTTTTCCCCAAATCCAGGAGGATTACAATATGGAAAAGCCTCAAAGAAGCATAGTATGAAGACTGTAGCATGCCCAGAGTGAAGCATGGTGGTGGATCAATGATGGTTTGGGCTACCATATCATGGCATTCCCTTGATACTTGTGCTAGATGGGTGCAAAACCAAGAAATATGACCAGGCTGAAAACAGCCTTATTTAACTTGGCATATAGCAATTGAGAATATTATTAATATTATTATTTTGTTTTATTTGATTTATTTTAAATTCAGTTGATTTTATTGTTTCCTTTTCTGCTCCTTTTTTCTATGTAAAGCTATTTCTATGTGCATCCAAGGGTTCAAACATTGTTTCCTGAAGGTTGTGCCATGTATCAGGATGACAATGCATTGAATGCACCAATATACACAGCAAGACTAGTGAAAGATTGGTTTGATGAAAATGACAGTGAAGTTGAACATCTCCCATGGCCTGCACAGTCCCCAGATCTAAATATTATTAAGCCACTTTGGGGTGTTTTGGAGGAGCGAATCAGGAAACGTTTTCCTCCACCCGCATCAGGTCGTGACCTGGTAACTATCCTGCAAGAAGAATGGCTTAAAATCCCTCTGACCACTGTGCAGGACTTGCTTATGTCATTCCCAAGAAAAATTCCCAAGACCTATTTCCTGGAGAGTTCAGATTTTGTTGAAATAGCTAAGGCTGTTTTAGCTCATTCAGTTGGCTTCTTTTTTAAGGGCATCCACTGAATTGATGCACTTTTTTAGGGTTTTAGTTCAAAATAATCCATTGGATGGAATTGTGAAAACGGCAACACATTTGGAAGACAAGCAGGTTTTAACATAATCATACTTTCATGCATAATTTGTGGATAGGAGTCATTCAATCGCCTGGTGTCTCTGTCTGTTAGAACCCATGGCTAAAAAATTTTTTGAGTCCAAGTTCAGAATGTTTTGCTACATTGTTGTACATTGCAGACTTTGTATCCATTATCCCTGACATATTTACCAGTAAGGGTTTACCAAAAACCAAAAAGAATGCATCTTCACTTTCTTGCAACAGCTGCAGCTGTGGTAAAGTGAGATAATCTGTTGTTAACTGTGACACCGCCCACAGACTGAAGGCCGTGCTCCCCCTATTTCTATCTGTCTGTTCCAAACCTCCTGGTTTTCCTCAGTGTGGATTCTTCCACTGAGTCCTGTCAGATGTGACCTGTGTTAGTTAAATAATGACTGCCACAGGAGAGGGCGAAGATGAGGGACAGTTTTTACGAATGGTGAGTCTCAAACCCCATCAGACTTAGTAGCATTTGTTAAGTTTACTCTTTGGCTTTATTGAATATTTACATATTGAATTTATTTTAAAAAACTTCTAACATATTAACCGCAGAGTTTATTTAAAGGTCAAGATGTCATTTTTTACTTTATTTTCTGTGCTGTCAGTTAAAAAAATCCTGTTACCTTTGTATTAGAAGTGCAATGTTTTCTTCAGTTTCATCCAAAAACGATACCATATACATTTAAATACTTATCCTAAACCTCCTAATGTTTGACCAACATTTTTATATACTGAAGATAGAACAAAACCAAAAAAATACAAGATGTTGCTTTCCCTCTCTCATTACACGATTTTATCATTGTTGGTTGTTCTCTCACACTTTGCAATCTCGGTTCTGATAAAGGCATGTCAAAGTGGAGGTGGGAGAGATGCAGATAAACTGGGGGGATTCTGATGAACTCTTCCATTATTTGGCTTTTACAATATCTTCTTATTTCTTTATGAGAAATCTCCCTATTTGTTTAGTTGGTAGATAGCAATAGAAATCTGTGATATTGCCACAACTTAGGAAACATGGGTGGTAAAATACAGTCGTTAAACAGCATTTTTTCAAATGATGTCCTTTAGGAGTGAGTTTTTTATATATTTATTTTTATTTGTTTACGTGTCTAACAATGACATCCTCTGTCTGAACTATTTAACATAGTCTTGTTTTTGTGACAAAGTTCATGTTTCAAGCCCTGTTAGATGGTACGTTTTTACATTCTGGAGGTACAGCTGAGTGAACTCCTCGAGGCCATTCAGAATGCCCCTTTCTGCCTCAGCTTTGGGCAGTGTGTTCGACTGATTGCAGGCTCCTGCTGATAAGAAGAGTGGAAAGCCGGGTGAATCGGGAGTCAGATAGAGCAGTACATTCCTGATATGGTAGTTTGAATTAGGAGTATAGAGAGGTGTTGGTATTCCTGGTCATCTGTAGTCCTTTTCTTGCACTTCTATAAATAGAAAGAGATGTCCAATCGGGTTGTTCTGGTGCATGTTGCTTATAAATAGAGATAAGATAAAAAGCAAGTGATCCAGATATACTGTACACTGAGATTCCAATTCAATCACTAATGTTTTCACTACATTACCTTTACATAAAACGAAATGCATCATCTACATCCATTGTTTTTACAGGCAGATATAATTTCAGAATGCAAAATTGTTTTGTGCACGATATAACAAGATCTTTATTCTCGTTCCTAAGGGGGATGAAGTGGTGTTGCAGAGCACCTTCACCTCCCATAACGAACATTTGAAGCTTTGTCTTGCCGCTGAAGGATTTGGCAGCAGGCTTTGCAGGCTTGAGCCCACTTCAAACTGCAAGGTATAAAGCTCCTCTTTAGTGATTTCCCTGGTTCTCTTCTCTACCGGTGTGCTGCTATTTGTCTTTTTCGTTGTCTTTTTGTGACTAGTGTCACACAAAAAAATCTCAATTTCAGCTATTTTGCAAAGAAACAATGGCAATAAATGTATGTAGGTGGCAAAACCCGATTGGGGGTGGGTGGGTGGCTAGCTTAAAAGACTGTCAACTGTAATTGAAGTGAAAAATGTTTACTCCGGTAGGCTGAACACAAATGTACAGTGCGGGTTTTAGTTTCTTGTTTGTTTCGTTTCTTGACTTCATCAAGTCCGGACTGTCCATTAACTTCATACTTATTAAATGCTTTCTGTTGTTCAGAAACTGTCATACAGAAAAAAAGAGAGAAAAAAAAACACATCTACAAAGCACTATATGTACATATATTTTTATTTCTCATAATTTAGAGCAAACTGGAATGAATGTAAAATGTAAAATGTAGATAAATCACATTTTGGTGCACTAAGAAATAATTTTGTATTTTTGTTTGTGTTTATTAATTCTAGCATTAGTCTGTGAAATAAATGAGTAAATATGAAAGTTGTTTAACAACTCAGTGTTTTTTTTTAAAACTTATTTTCTGCCAGAATGTCCCTCCAGACTTGTGTCTATCCAGCTTCATCCTGGCTAAGTGTCTCTCGGTTCGAGCCCTGCAGGAGATGTTGGCCCACAGTGAACAACTGGCACCAGAAGTGAGAATCCAATCTCTCTTTTTTAATTCTCAGTGCATTGTAATTAATCAATTTTATTTTGTTTCTTAGCTCAAAATGATACAATTAATGTTAAGTACAAAAAATTAAACTCACCTTAAATTTCTTGTAGTTTGTTACTCTCTAGTTACTGTTACTCTCTTTGTTAAAAAAATAAAATAAAAAAAATGCCGGATTTAATTAGTTTTAGCATTAAGAAATCAGATCTAAGATTTTATTGAATTGTTTTTACATAGCCTTTTTTTCATGTGTCTGTGGCCTTGACAAAATGCTGAAATATATTCTGTCAGTTTTAGAAATCAAAAGCATCTATAACCTTTACAGATTCAGGGATAATTACTTTTGCAACATCATCATTGCAGCAATTCTTGGCATCCACAGTGTAAAGAGTTTTAATAACCATCCCCTTTCCAGTACAGGTGTAGTTAATCAGGTCAAGGGGAACACAGGTTTTACAATGTTTTTCAGTGTAAAATTTTCCTACTGAGAATGCAAAATACATTTTTTAAAGACTATAATTCCTTACAAGAGTGTCTCCAACATTGATTCAAGTTTTTAAAGTGACAGTCAGGGACTGACTTTTTAGTTGCATTACCCGTTGTGTTGTTTTAGGGGGAAAACATGTTAACAAAAGCACAAAATATTATTTGAAAGACATTATTTGCTGAAATTTCCATTATTTTATTCTTTTTGTTTCTTCTACTTGTAAGTGTTTACTCTTGAAGTTAAATGAATATGTTTAAAATATTAATATTTTAAGCTGAATAATGTGATTTATGTGGATTTATAGGCAGGAGGTGGAGTTTCCCATCGTACCCTCCTGTATGGTCAGGCAGTTATGTTTATACACTCCTTCAGCAGAATGGTGAGTTCAAGAACATCCAGTTGACACCAAAGACATTGTTGAGAAGATGCAGCTATCTGTAAACAGTCTAAATGTAGATTAAAGTTTTTTTCTACTTTAGGTTAGTTGGGACCGCCAAAATTATTTTTACATTCTAAATGTCTTACATTTAAATCAATTTTTCCATGTGTCTGTTAATTATAATTTTTTCTTTCAGTATCTTAGTTGCTTGCCTTCAACTCAGAGTTCACCTGACAAGTTGGCATTTGACGTGGGTCTTCAAGAGAATAAAGCAGGTATTTTTTATATATTTACTGTCTACATCCTGTTTCATTTTTTTATGTCACAGTTTTTGTTGTGGATTTTAGCATTGAGTCTGCTGTGTTTGTTTGAAAGTTTCTGCTAATCTAAACTCTGCTCACGGCTCAGGAGAGGCATGTTGGTGGACTGTCCATCCAGCATCAAGGCAAAGGTCAGAGGGTGAAAAGGTGCGTGCTGGGGATGACCTCATACTGGTCAGTGTATCCTCTGAGAGATATCTGGTGAGTTAACGAAAATATTTAATTTTTTTGAAAGTCAAACTGCTGGAAATAAAAAAAATAGTATTTGATACAAGGTAACCTAGTTAAGAAAATGATAATTGTGTTTGCATTTATCTTTTTGGTTACTTTAAAAAAAATTTTTAATCATTTTGTCCCTTAGTCTAACAGAAAGACTTTCACTGTCAGAAACTACAGTCTGCTAAATCTCCATTGATTTCAAGCAGAAGCTGCCTCACCGTTTTGCTGATGAGGATTTTTGCATAATTGCTCATGATACCAGTTATTGTGGGAGACAAATCAGAAGGTGTGTTTACTTCTGATGAGCCCATTTTTCATAGTTCCTTTTTTTTCAGCATCTGTCTTTTGGCACAGTATCTGACAACAAAAGCCTGAGCAACAGTCTGATTGTCAGCGCCTCCTTCCAGCAGACCCTTTGGAGTGTTGCACCCATTTGCTCTGGAGGTGTCATTGCTCAGGGCAAGTTTCTTTTTGCTCTCTAAGCATGTTCATAAGCATGTTTTATTTTTCTTTCAAGTGCTTTACTTTTTGCAGGGCAAAGAAAGTTACTTTGTAAATCATTCATTCCTAATGTAAATCTTTGTGGGAAACGAAAGAAATAATATAAAAGAAATACTGTAGTAAGGGAAGAAAATCTTGTAAGATGTTATAATAAAGATTAAACGACAATAACCTCTTTTCATTTATAAATGCTTCAATACTGCAAAGCAAGGTGCAGCTGTGTTTAGATCCATGATAATGTACTGTTTTATAGACCATTAACATAACTTTTAAATCTGTCCTTTACTCACAGGGAGGCAGTAAAATAATTTAATGATGACCTTAACATGATTTATTTCCTAGTTAGAAGACTGGCGTCCAGATTTAAGTTGCAGCTTTCTGATTTGTTTCCCCCTCCACAAATAAAGACAACACTAAAGTCATGTAACCAATTTAAAAGAAATCCATGTTCCAAGTTCATGTGGTCTGATTCGAGAGGAAATTCCTTATTTTGCCAATCTGTGGAACATGGCAGTGCGCTAATGTAGGAATGGATTTGAAAGAGTGTCAATTTTTTGTCTGTGGCAGGGCTTCACCATATTAGGAACATGTCCTAAAGGGATATTTTGGTTGAACTTTTGGTTAAAAAATATAATTTTCATCACTTTCTACATTCCTTTTAAAGTGAGCTAGCAGAACAGATGTGGAAATCTCCATTCGATTTAGAGATAGATTGTCTTTAAACAGTCAACTATACAAATTATGTTCAAATCATTAACAAATATCATTTGGGATTTAATCATTTACCTACTGTTGCCTCAAATCAGTCCTTTATTATTAAAGCTATTGATACAATGATATTGTGAAGGGAATTGTAACTCTGGTCTTCAGCTTCATTGAGTTTGGTTGATAAATGATCTCTCACCTTGATCATAAGAATAATGTTCAAACACTGATAAAGTTACAACTATGATATTAATGATTCCAATGTATTTGCTTTTAGCGTTTTTTAATTTCATAGATTTGTAAACTTAAAGAAAACAACAACCCTCAAACACTTTTTCAAACTTAAGGACCTTCAATTCCTTATATTTTAACTTGTTTGTGTCTTTTGTTTAAATAATTTTTGTCTCCTTTTAAAAAAAAATTAATATCCAATCCCACAATGAAAGTCTATGAAGCTTCAACAGAGAGATCAGTGACTCTCTGCAAGGAACTCTTTAGCTTTTGAGTCCTCTTTAAGATGCTTAATTTTAAATCATTTAAAAGTAATGGTGCAAACCAATTCTTTATTCTGAGTTTAGGATGAAGCTACTCACACACAGAAGCTCACTGGATCAATTAATGTAGTTGATATGACAATTCTCCCAGGCGGTTCTCTAATCTCTCAAAATGATCTTTTACACTTTTGGTATAAGCTGAAATTCGTACGACCGTTATGATGTAAAATATATATTTTTTCTTTTTTCAGGGTATTTAAAGGGGGGTGAAACAGTGCGCCTGCTCCACAGCCATAGTGATGCTTGTCTGACTATTCCTTCTTCAGACCAGGGAGAGGAGCTTCAAAGGTAATTTAAAATATTGGCCTGTTCTAATTTGAAGTAGAGAAAAAAAGTTGTTTGAATCTCTGACAGTGCATATTTTTCTAATCCAGAGTAATGCATTATGAGATCGGCTCAGTATTTAGTCATGCACGGTCCCTCTGGAGGCTGGAAATTCTGCGTGTTGCGTAAGTAAATGAAATATTTTGTAAATTTCCCATCAACTTTAAATTTGTTTACTTTTTTGCTTTTTTGGAGTTTTTTGTGAAATATTTGCTTAATTTCTTTATTATTTCTTTCTAGCTGGAGTGGTAGGCACACATGTTGGGGCGAGCCATTTCGACTGTGTCAAATAACAACTGGAAGGTACCTGGGTCATACAGAGGAAAAAGGCTTGCACCTGGTAGATCGGGACAAGGCTGATATCAACACAACCTCCTTCTGCTTCAGATCATCAAAGGTCAGCGGGATAATTAGAAACTCAGTGAAGGTTCTTAGGACTGTTTAATTGGTTCAATCAGTTTGACAGCCTATAAATCTGTGTGGCAACCAGAACTCAAAACACATTTAATGGCACCTGGATTAAAATTGTCTTACAAACTACTCTAGTCCATGTTAAGAAAGAACAATATAAATGTTATTATTCAATAATAAAAATCATATCTGTCTGCAGGAGAAAGCCGATGCTGTCAAAAACACAAATGGAGACGGTATGGGAATCCCAGAAATCAAGTACGGAGACTCAATGTGTTATGTTCAGCATCTCTACTCAGGGCTGTGGCTAACCTATCAAGCTGCGGATGCCAAGTGCCGCCTGGGTGGAAATTTCCGGAAGGTAAAGTTTTACATTTCTTAAATTCCTTTTTGTTTCATTTGCTGAAGAAAGTTCACTTTGATAACAACATATTTGAATTGATTTGCAAAGATTTCAAATTATGTTTTTTTTCAGGCCACTCTTCACAGTGAGGGTCACATGGATGATGGACTGACGCTGTCTCGCTCTCAGAGAGAGGAATCCCACACTGCCAGACTCATCCGGAACGCTGTCTCTTTGTTTACAGACTTTATAAGGTTACTGACGCTTGGTTAAGTCATTCTGTTGTTCGAAGACAGAGTATGGACAGAGTTGTGCTCAGAGTTTACACTGTGGTTTATAAATTCATGATTTCACTTCTAAAAAGAAGTAAAATTGATCCCTAATTAAATAAATAAAACATTAAAAGAGACTGTACCTGACCCAGCACGTAGTGACACCATGAAATAGTTGTGATTCATACCAGGGTTGACTCCCTGTCGAAATTGCTCAAACAACTTCTTTAAAACTCATTCAGGGTGTCACAAAAGAACAGAAATCAACATTAAAAGCACTGCAAGAATCAACTGCCTCAGTTAAGGTCAGTGTTTGTTATTTAACAATAGGTAAAAAATTGGTAGTGAAAACAATAACACAAATACCCAGAAAAAAGAAAATTGAGGCACTTGAGATGCCTACCACTGAATCAGTTTGATATATTTAAATTAAACCAATCTACAAAGAATGGATCCAATTTTCTCCACAGGGATGTAAAAACTGATCGGCATTTGTTGTATTTTAGATGCTGAATGGCATTTGTTCCCGTTAAATGTTTTCTGTTATTAGATTTGTGAATTCGTTTTTCATGTTTGTTTGTTCAAAAATCTGAGCGATATAGTAAATCTTAAAACAAAGCAAAAAACTTAGTTGCCCTCAAAACAACATTATTCTTGGTACAGTAAAGCAAACTTGGTTCAAATGTACAAATTACGGCCTCTTTATTCTTATCTGCTAAACATTTTCAAACTTAATTTCTCATGGTGTGGAAGAATATAAGCTTAAGCATTATTTGTCTCTCCTATAGGAAACTTGATGGTTTTAGTCATGAAAGAAAAGTTTCCACAGCAAGTCTCCTAATCAAGACAGTAACATGCAGCCTCCAGGATCTCATCAAATATTTCCAGACTTCTTTTGAGGATAAAGAGCACGAAGACAAACAGAAAAAGATGACTGTTCTTAAGAAACGCCAGGACCTGTTTAAAGAAGAGGTATAAAACGTAACAAATTGTCTTTGCTGTTTCATTTATGATTGGAACCAACAAACCATCTTTGTTCCTCTTAGAGTGTGATAGATCTGGTCTTAGATTGCATTGACCATCTACACCATTGCAGTAGTGCTTCATATTTTGCTGAGGCAGCTCAGCAGGATGCTGGAGAAGATTGGGAGGTTGTTATCCATCAGTTTTACGAGTTACTTGGTAAGAGTACAAAAAATATTATGTACATGCTGGTCTATTGTTATTCCTTTGAAGCCAGGCACCACACATACATTTATTCTGCTCAGTTTGTAACAACTCATTCAGGCTGCCTGGATTTCTTTTTTGCATTAGCTGCTTTGATCCGTGGAAACAGTGGAAACTGTGCCCATTTCTCCAGCTCTATGGACTGGCTAATAGGCAGATTAGATCATCTAGAAGCATCTTCTGGTTGGTGTGATATTTATTTATTTTCTATTTATTTTATTTATTTATTTATTTTTTAATTTAGACTAATTTTTTGCAACATTATATGGATTCAATTTCCAGCATCAAACCCGTCTTCAATACATTTTATCAAAATCCAGAAGTTAAAACAGTTAACACATTCATGTTTCTTTCTACTTCCAGGTGTTTTGGAGGTCCTGCACTGTGTTCTTGTTGAGAGTCCTGAGGCAATTAATGCCATAAAGAGTGGACACATTCAGTCCATTATCTCTTTTCTGGAAAAAAATGGACACAACCACAAGGTTCAAAGCTTATTTTCATTTGTTTTAAATTTATATCTGGATGCCGCAATAAATGTTATCTGATAGTCTTTTGAAATTTCCAACTTCCAACTCAGGTTATTTGAAAATCACTAAATCGATCTTCCTTCATTGGCATCACAGTACTCAGAACTTAAACCCAAAGAAAATCTGTAATTTTAGTAGCTCAGGAACCAGGACTCTATACTGACAATCACAGATCAGTCTGTATGTGAAGACCAAAACTGTGAACAACAGGAGTTTTGTTGTTTCCCCAGAAGAGGTTTAAGCAAAAGTATTATAAATTGCTAACCATATTCAAATAATGAGTTAATGTAGTGTAGAATTTGTTTGCCTTGAATAAATGTACTGAAATTAAAGGCTGAATTTTTCTAAAATGCTTGTATTACATTATGCTGCTAAAGTTTTATAGTTTTTATGATGTTTTAAAAAAAATTCTTTACATTGGAGGGCCAGTAAGTGTAAATAATGAATGTTTTGACTGAATGAGATTAGGAAAACATGAGGTATAAACATATTATAAACAACAACAACAAAAACGTTATTGCTTGCAAAATAATATAAGAGAAAGTTTAAGTATTTGAAAGCAGCTTTAAGAGATATTGGTTAACTTCAATGTCGATTTTGTGCTTATTGTATGGTTACCTTCAGTGCTAGTAAGGCGCCTATTAAATAAAATGTATTATTATTATTATCGTCAATCACTTGGACTCACTGAGCTGTTGTTGGTTGAAGTGCTGTTGGTTTGCATTGCAGGTGCTGCAGGTGCTGTGTTCACTGTGTGTGTGCCATGGTGTAGCAGTGCGTTCCAATCAGAACCTCATTTGTGACAGCTTGCTGCCAGACAGAGATTTGCTATTTCAGACCCGACTGACAAATCAGGTCACCAGGTACTCCATAATACCTCTCTCTAAATAAGACTTGATTTCATAATTTATTTAGAGGTTTTTCCTCGTTTCTGAGTTCTTTGGGTGTCATTGTGTCCTTTTAATTAATTTGAAATTGTCTGATCCTTTTCAGCACTCATGCTTATTTGATGTTTGCTACAATAATTTGTCAGTGAACACAAGGTTTGTTTAAAAAATACATTAAAAATGAATTTATAGTCTCCATTTGAAAAATATAAATTCACTTTCATAGTCTCATCTTTTGTGCCTCTTAAACTTTGCTAAAGATTTATTATACTTTCATCCAGTAATTCTTTTTTCATCATTCAAGTTTAAATTGTGGCTTAAAACCATTACAAAAAACATTAGTAAAGAAATATTTTCTTACATCCTACCTATTTTGCTCTTATTGTAAAAATGCCAAATGACCAAATTTACATAGTAATTTTTTAACTATTGTGATTTTTGGTATTTAATGGTTCTATCATTAAGTAGCTCTAAATAATTCATGTTAACCTACTACAGAGGGTGGTTTCAACCATCTGAGTTACATTTTGGACACATTTAAATCAGTTTCATCATCTTTCATGTTTGGCTTCTTCGTCCTTTAAATTTGTGGGTCCCAGTGTGACAGTCAGATCTTGAAAGCAGCTCCTTTTTTTCCTTTGGTGTTTCATGAGGTTTGAGTTTTTCAATCTGCTCTCTATTTATAAAAGAAAAAAAAACGGAAAAAAAAAATAGCTTGATTGTGTCGTTTCCATTTATTTTGCCTCTGAGTTTATTTTTCTGTCACTGCTTAATCATTTTTGCCCCTCAGTAGTCATTTTGTTTTTCCTGTTATTACTTTCTTCTCTACTTGTCATCTAAATGGTTTATCAAAGGGTGTTCTCTTCCATGAAGTTGTAAGAATCTTGCCTTTTATCATAACAACAAATATTATATGTAACTTTTCAAGTCCAAGGTTAACATTCTATTATATTAGTGAAAACTAAAGAAAAACATTTTTACCTGCGTTAAAAATGTATTTCTTTGGCAATCAGGTGGGAGCAGACAGCCATTAAAATATCATGAATAAACCCATTGTTGCTTAAAGAAAAAATATAAAATTGTTAGAAGTTTTTTAAATTGAATTTTTTATTACCTGCAGTATTTTTGCAGTACAGTTACTCTGGAGGATAAAACCCCGCAAGTGAAAATGGTGAATTGCAGAGCAACCATATTTCTAACAAATAAGCTTCAAAGAGGATTTTGTGATTGCGCTTAAAATTCTGTGAAGAAGATACCAACATTGCCTGCCATTCACCAATCATTTAAAAAAAAGGTTTTAACAAAGAAAATAATTAAATGTTTTTTTTTCTGAAGTCCTAAATTATTTCTAAGGTTCCGAGTTTAATCCCCTGCTTATCTTTTTTAACCAAATTCACAGAGTGATGTGTTGTATTAAAAGCTCTGCACAAAAAAAAAGGATCTGCTGGTGTATCCACAGTTTAGGGTAAACATGGGCAATTTGTCGAACAAAAAAGCTTTCTTTAAAAAACAAACAAAAAAACACACACTAAAATATTATATTGTATTTGTTTAATAAGACATATTTTTACTTTGAGTTGTTGTAGACGGCAAGATTTTTATAACTTTAGGTAAGGAACTCCTTATAAATAGCTGAAACAGATATATGACCCCAAAAAAACCCTTGGAATATCCATTTATTGATCTTCTTACTAAATATTAACACAAAACAACATAGAAGCACTGACGATTGAACCCAATAACCACCAAGTAAAGCACGCAGTATGAACCTGAATAACGTTTCGGTATGAAACAGGCAAGTGCTGATTATATTTAAAAAGGAAGTCTGATAACCTCTGTGTCGTGTGGCTTACTGATGAGATGAGACGACATATAGTAACTCAACAGGTATGAGAACTTAAGTCAGAACTCTGCCTTAATCAGGACTTGGAGGATTGGATTAGGATCTCCATCACTAAAAGTATGAATATATCCCAAATGCTCTGGGTCACTAATAATTGTTCCCCTTCCGTCAACCTATATTCAGGGAACAATATCAAGTGATGGCTTATTGCCACATTTTAAAAGTGTAAATACTATACTGTGAAATTTTTAAAGTTTGCTAAAGAAATCCCGCTTAATCTTTTGATTCTGTTGCACTTTTTTTCCCCCTCCTTCCTCAACTTCACCAAAGCATGAGAGCAAACATCTTCCTGGCCATGGGAGACGCTTCAGCCCAGCATCGGAGGTGGTACTACGAGTTGGTCATTGATCGCATCGACCCGTTTCTCACAGCTGAGCCAACACACTTGCGTGTTGGCTGGGCCTTCACCAAAGGTTACCTGCCCAGACCCACGGGGGGAGAGGGATGGGGGGGGAACGGAGTAGGAGATAACCTCTATTCGTTTGGCTTTGATGGGCTGCACCTCTGGTCAGGTGGGTTCTGTAATGCCTAGTTCTGTAATGCCAATATACTGTTGTTAAGATTACTTGCAAAGTATAAACTCTAGTCATTTTAATTTTCCTCTCAAAGTTTTAAACATGTGAATCTCAATATTCCGTAATATAACTAAAAGTTGATTGAATGTAATAATAATTTAAAAAGCAAAACTCATGATTTCTCATTTTGAGTTTATTTGCTGAAGACTGTATAGGGGTAAATCAACTTAAAACGTCGGGTTTCTGGTGTTTCTAACTACAAGCGAATCATTTCCTAAAGGATGTAAATTTTGAAAACCCAAGTACAGCACTATAACAAATCAGAATAAATAGAGTAAATTAGGATTCTAAGTGCAGCTGTGAGGTTTATTCAGTATATTTTTATTTCCTGGAACCTAATTCTGTTGGACAGCTGAAACTAGTGGAGTAATGTTAATTGCAAATTCAGATAAATGCAAATACATATTTAAATTTTCGTTACGTGATCACTTAACCTGCCTGACCTAAATTTCAGGTTGTGTGGGTCGTAAAGTGAGCTCCTCCTTCCCTCATCTGCTGAAAGATAATGATGTGGTTAGCTGCTGTCTTGACCTCGCAGTGCCATGCATTTCTTTTCGGGTCAATGGTCTGCCGGTGCAGGGCATGTTAGAGAACTTCACTGCTTATGGACTTTTGCATCCTGTCGTCAGCTTCTCAGCTGGAGTCAGGTCAGTAGTGTTAAAATCCTTTCAACTGTTCACGCCGCCTTCCTTTTAATTATTCAAGACTCATAATCCTCAAAATGTTTTGCTTATAAAAAACCATTCCTGTCTTTTTTTCCCCTCCTCTTCTTGAAAATCAGGGTTCGTTTTCTGTTTGGTGGGGGACATGGGGAGTTTCGCTTTCTGCCCCCACCAGGCTATGCGTCATGCTCTGAGGCTCTGCTCCCAAAAGTCAAACTGAAGGTAGAACTGTGCCAGAAATACATCTCGGAATGTGAAGATGGAAAAAAGGAGCTCATTGGCCCCTCAGTGCCAGTCACTCCAGTTACCTTCACCCCCACACCAGTAGATATCAGCAAGGTAACATGCAGCACACAGAAACATATTTTACCAATAGAGAAAGCCAACTTTGCCATGTTTTTAAATAAAAATTGTATTTTCACCCAATCTGAAGATGCACATTTTTGCAGAATTCACAACACAATCTGCAAGAATTTGGTGAAGATTTTAAGATTTATTTTGGACCCCCTCTTTCCATAAAATATCAACATTCTACATACATGTTGACATATATCCAAAAATCCACCACTTATATTTAGTTAGCAATTTGCTAACTAAATATGCCCTGGCTCAGTTATTGGCTGGGAAAAAGTGTGAGTGCGTTATAAATGATAGACATGGCCTTATGTATAACTCCTAACTTTTCAAGTCAACTGAAATCAAAGCCTGATTGGAAGCCTAATATTTGCTTCTTTTGTGCAATTTTGTGTATGGTTCTGTCACAACTTGTGTGAAAGTTTGTGTGGAACATGTATAGGACTGTTGGTGACTATTGTTACCCATGTTTTTTGATCTGATTGGACAGTTATATTCAGATGTTTCAAACTTGGTCCCAACTAGGTTTGGAACCAGTAAAGAGATCCATATCCTTCCAGAATTTTGCAAAGGCCTTTTGAAAAAACAATTCAAAAGAGAGTTACCTGTATGTACATTGTAAATTTGTCTTTTTTTTGTATAGCTTTTGTATTGAAATGTTTTTTTTTAAATGTTTTTTTAATCAGTTTAGCTTTGAAATGGATGATTAAAAGCCTGAGGTTTGCATGGCCTGTGTTTCAATAATGGACAGATGGACATTTCTGAATTAAGTTGCTATAGTGCTTTAACATAGATTACCCTTTTAGGTTGCATTACCTCCACAACTTGAAGATATCCGAGAAAAAATGGCAGAAAACTTTCATGAACTCTGGGTGTGGGACAGAATTGAACTCGGATGGACAAATGGACCAGTAAGAAAAGTTGTTTTTAAGAGATTTGTACAGCCAAGAGTCCCAATATGTTGTGCTTTAGTTCTGTTTGCAGTATGAAAAAACAGCTTTTTTTGTCAAACAGTTGAAAGATGAAGGTAAACAACACGATCCTTGTCTTGGGGAGTTCTCCAAGCTTCCAGAGCAGGAGAGAAACCTGAACCTTCAATTGGCTGAGGACACACTTAAGTGAGCTTCAATAATCGAAACAAGCCATGATGACTTACATATTACCCATTTGCTGAGCTAATTTGTCAACTATTTGAATATTAAGAACTGCTGTTTCTGTTCTTCTTTTGGAGGACTCTGCTTGCTCTTGGTTTCCACATTGGTTTAACAGATGATCATGCCGAGGAACGTGTCAAATACATGAGACTACACACAAAGTAAAGATATTTAATAGTTTGTTAAGTTAAATTATATTAAAAAAACGTTGTTTTTCTGGTGTTATAACAGTCGAGTTAGATTTTGATTAAGCTAAAACTTTGATGCTCAATGTTTCAGATGCAATGTTCATAAACCAATGTTTTCCCTTTTTCACCATCCTCTGTCTCAGGCACGAGTTGTCCTCCGGCTATAGGCCTGCACCAATAGATTTAAGACAAATTATTCTCAGTTCGGCTGATGAGGATGTGGTTACCTTGTTGGCCGAAAACCAACATAACGTTTGGGCCAGAGAGCGTATTAAACTGGGATGGACTTATGGATCTCAACAGGTATTATTTATGCTAACCTTATTTTTGTAGTGGACTTATTTCACTGATTTAATTTGAAAGGTCAAAAACATTTTCATTGTATGGAGTCAATTATTCCAGTTCATTCTGGTTCATCATTAAAGCAGGTCATGAAAACCCATATATATATATATATATATATATATATATATATATATATATATATATATATATATATATATATATAT
>JAVLVB010001260.1:1012042-1040122 GCA_032876305.1 Orestias chungarensis
ATATATATATATATATATATATATATATATATATATATATATATATATATATATATATATATATATATGCACATTTTATAGATGTATGTTTTGAAGTTCATGTGAGTGGCTATTATTCTAAAATGATGGAACCAGTTAGATGTTTGCATGACATATAAAACTGTTGAGTACTTTAAACAAAGTAAAGCAAGAAACCTGTGCCTTGCCTGCTGGGGATGGTCAGTGGAACTGAGGGCACAAATTGCATGGCAACCTTATTTCTGTTAGTTTGCCCCAGAACAGCTGTGACTACGGTATGGTTTCACTTTTTTTGCTTTAATTGACTGAAAAAAATTTATTCTTAATGTAAATACAAATTTTACCCTTAACTGTACTGCAGCAAAGCAAGTACAGTTGAATGTTTAAAGTGTTTTAATTAAACTTCCCAGTAAGTTTGTGCAAAGAAGTGATGTATTTTCCAAAGGCTAACATTCTTGAAGGTTTTGGTCATAATTTCTTACCTGTTACTTTTTTCATCTCTATTTTTAGGATATAAAAGGAAAGCGGAGCCCTCACCTAGTGCCTTACAACCTTGTTGATGAAAGGATGAGAAAAGGTGGCATGGAGAGTGTGAGAGCAGCCGTCTGTGTTTTGTTGGCATTTGGCTACAACCTGGAGTCCCTAAGTCGAAGTATGAACCGAACCCCAAATTTATAACACCGATACCTATGGTAGATTCCAGAACATTACAATATAGGTGTTGTCAGGGAATATTTAACTTATAAACCTTATACAATCTCTGAGTTCAAATATTTTAATTAAATTTTATCACTGTGACATCTGTCGGCTTTGCAAAGATTAACTGTTTAACAGGTCTTTTGTGAAAATTAAATTTTTTTGAATAAGATAAGAACATTTTCTCTGTTTCTTTGACTGACAGCTCCTTTATCAAAGCCATGCCTCTTTTCCGTGGAGAAGAGCAGAGTGTTCAGACCAGATAAATCCTATGCGGTGACCATGGGGAAGTGGTATTTTGAATTTGAAGTACTGACTCCCGGGAATATGAGAGTGGGCTGGGCCCGGCCAGGCTGTACTCCTGATAAAGAGCTTGGCTCGGATGACCAGGCATATGTTTTTGATGGGTTTGAGGTGAGGCAGTCCACTTTAACAACTTCTGATGTTCCCAAAGATGTTCTAGCTGTTAAAGAAGCCACTATTCCAGCCAGTTTATTTAAAAAAATACAACAAAACATTATGGACATTTTTGTGCTTTTATTTTATTTTTAATATTTTTATAATGCATTTAATGAGCTTTCACAATTCCTTTACAATAAGAAATTAATATTAGATGTTTCCTTTTAAAAGAAAAACATAATTCTGTTGGTCCTGTGTGTACTTGAGCTTCCTGAAAGAGGGTATCTATTTAAAATGAGTTTCAACCAGATGGTTTATAACAAGAAAGTTTATGGTTTACACAAAACAAAAATTTGTTAATTGATTAACCCTTAAGTTATAAATGCATGTCAGTTCAATCAGTGTCCTTCCATATTTTTCTTTCATATCTTTCTTTCACTTAAATAAAACTAATTAACATTTCAGATGGAAAGAGAACTCTTTCCATACATTCCCTTGTGACTAAAGGGTTAGCCGTTTGTTAATATTTAGGCACAAACCATCATCCTTATGCTGCTTACACAAAATCAGAAATAAAAGATCTGGTTGACTTGCGATGTATTTACTCAAGGACCACAGCAATAGTGGAGTCAAAAGTCAAAGACATGTATTCTAATCAATCTAATAAGCATTTTAATATAACGTTTGGAAATCAGGCAGTTCTGGGTTAAAAGGTGTGTGTGTGTGTGTGTGTGTGTGTGTGTGTGTGTGTGTGTGTGTGTGTGTGTGTGTGTGTGTGTGTGTGTGTGTGTGTGTGTGTGTGTGTGTGTGTGTGTGTGTGTGTGTGTGTTTGTGTGTGTAATGAGCAAACAAAATACCCTCAAAAAAGGGTGTCTACATTTGAATAACAGGAATTCATCAAATACTTGTGTGTTTCATTTAACAAAAAATTTGATTCATGTAGATTAAATTTAAATTCCTTACCCAACTGTAAGATCTACAGTAGTCATGCCAAACTCTTAATTTGTACCCTTATGAAGTGTTGATTATGTCCAGATATTGTTAACAGTTCTTAAATTATACTAAATTTGATTTGAGGTGTTTGTGTTGAATCACTAAAAGCTTTTCCAAGCATTATTTATTTTTTATTATCATAAGAAATAATTAAAAAAATTTTTTTTCTGGATTTCTAATTCTTTCTATGTAATTTATTATGTTGTGAAACCCTATGAACATTGCAGGAATTAGAGTGAAACTGATCCATGTCTTACTTGTTAAAATACAGGCATGCTTCTTAAATCTCCTTGTACTGATATTCACCATCTCCCTCTTCATGGAAAATAATATAATTCATGAGACTTGCCTTAAAAACAATGTAAGCTGATTCATGAACCATAGTTGGCATAAAACTTCCTACAGATTTAGAAGGAATTTAAGTCTGGCAACTTTTTTTGCAGATGGTGCTAATTTATGCAATTATTTACTTGGATTACATCAATCAAACTACCCCAACATAAGAACTCATTGGTGTATTTTTTGATCCTGTTGTTTCCATTTTGCTGTGCTTTTCTGAATTTTCATCATTAAAATCTTTATTAACCATATTTCCTCTGTCCTTATAACTAAATATGTCTTAACAACACTACTATAGAAAGTAACAAATTAAACTTCAGAATATTTATAGCCTCTAAGACTTTGATAACAAGAGAATTGAGTCTAATTATCTAAATGTGTGTCTGGGTTTTCTGGTTAGTTATTGTATTTCTGAATATATGTGATTGCTTAAATTAGAATAAAGATGTCGTTGCTTTCAGGCTCAGTGGTGCCATGAGGGTGGTGAGCCCCTGGGACGTCCATGGCTCAGAGGGGATGTGGTGGGTTGCTTGGTGGACATGTTTGAAGGCACCATGATGGTCACACTCAATGGAGAGCTGCTGGTTAATGACAGAGTATCCGAGCTGGCTGCCAAGGATTTGGATATCAGAGATGGTGGGGAAAACTACTCTCCCAAAGTTTGCATACTGAACCCCCCCTTTGAGTATTTGTGAACGTCAAACAAATGATAACATTGAACAAAGTTAACTTAAGTAAATGTTTTAACAAATTATTCTTGAGCTTTAGAAGGAAAAATGTTATGCAGTCTGAATATAATATGCAGACTGTTCTGGTGCATCTGCTATACTAAGCCTTGGTTGCACTGAAAAGCACAAATTCCTAGTAAAATGGAACACTTGCACACTGGGAATATGGAATGTTTACCAGAAGCTGAGTGGTAGTGCTTCCTTTGGATTGGTTAGAAACAAACAGCTGATACCCCCCCCCCCAACGCCCAACGGATAAACATAAACTACTTTCCGTTCAAAAATATGTTCCTTAATTATATTACTTTGACAAAGTGTTTCTTCCTTTTTAATATCCTTTAGCCTTCCTTCAGTTGTCAGAGGTGTTCTGTTAAAGTGAATTCATGATTCTAGCATTCTGGCAGTAACCAGGCTTGGGTGTAGCTAATATATTTGAACTCAAACAGTTGTTTTTTCACAACTCACACTTTATCACAGGGGAGTTTTTTATAAATTTTATTTTTGCACTAGGTAAGCGACCTTTGATTAACATTTCCCCCATTGTTAGTGACATTAGCACTAAAAAACTGAAGTCAAGTGTGAGGAAAATGTATCTGTGAGAGTGTACAGAGGAAATGACTTCAGATGTTATCCGTATTATGAATCTTTTTTTAATCTTCTCTTTGAAGGCCTGTTGCCTGTTGTCAGTGTTGGCATGAACCAGATGGGAAGGCTGAATCTGGGCCGCCAGGTGGAGTCTTTGCAATACTTTGATGTGTGTGGACAGCAAGAGGGTTATAAACCTTTTGCTTTTAATATGACCAGAGAACCCCCTCTGTGGATGAGCTGGAAACTGCCTCAGTTCACTTCAGTACTGCTTGATGATCACAATGTAAAGGTTAGTCTAGTAGTCGGGGCATTCCTTTTCACAGCTGCATAGTTTCTATGCCTTACCAAGGACTTAGCATTGTGCAGTTATTGTTGTATTGTTAATAAGGTGCCATCTCTGGAAACCTCCACACTATGTAGTTCTTCTGATGTTGTGATGCACATCCTTAATCCTGAAAACAATGTCCAAATGTCTTTCAAGGTTACTCGACAAAGGGGCTCAATGGATTCCTTATCAAGCCTGAGGGTCTCTATGCGATTTTTGGTGCAGCATGGTGGCGGATGTGAGATGTGCTACTACCGGCTCAGCATGCCCATCGAATGTTGTGCAACATTCAGAAGCCCCGCAGAGGGGGTCCCTGTAGTCCCCTACAGCTCTCTAACTCCAAGCTTAGGTGTGTAGGCTTTGCACACAGAGAAGACTCACATAAATAACATTGTATCTAATGCAACACATCAAAACCAGTGACCCATTGAGTGAAATATTGTCAGTCGTGTATGGGATTCAGCTGCAATTATCCAGATATATCCCCTGTCCAGATCAGGGATATTCTGCGATCATGACCTTCATGGATTGTACTAGTTAAGCTCCCCAGGGCCACACTGTAATTAATGCCTGTTGTCTTTCAGGAAGGAAAGAGCAGGAGGACAAAGACTCTGACTTTGAAGTTCTGATGAAGTCAGCACACAGCTTTGCTGGCTCAAGAGATGAGCTCAACCACAAGAATCACAGTCATGACAAAACATCTAAAATCAAACAGCGGTAAGTGATAGAGTACACACACACACACACACACACACATATATATATATATATATATTAGAAAATTCTAAATAATTCTAAACAGTCCATTTCAATTAAATTGAAACTGGGATTTCAATAAATGATACAGGGTAGAATAATTTGATGCATACAATTCCTGTCATTGTTATAATTAAATTCAGACAAAGTCACAGACCCAAATTATAATGCAATAAATATAAATTAATCTAAATTAATGTAATTGATTGGTAAAACTTTCCCATATATGTAATATCCCACCCCTTTGCATCTACGTGTTTAAAAAGAGTTTTCAGGGATATTAGCACCAATAGTTCATTAAGTAGCTTATCACAAAGTAACAAAGCCTAACAAGTTTGACACTAAACTTTGAGAAATTTCTCCTTGAAAGAAAAAAAAATTACATGGTTAATTTCAGCAACAGTTCTATCAATAGTTTGATTTTTTTTAAAGAGGCACAGCCAAGAAAAGGGACGTTGGGGTAGAACAACCTTCAGGAAGAAAAATAAAAAAGTTTGCATGAAAATAATTGATTTAAAAAAATCTATAAATGACATGTCCTAGAAAACGACTAAAGAAACAGTAGAACAGACAAGCTTGGGTTAATAAAACCAATAATTAAATACAGGAGAGAGACCGAGGTAAACAACAAAGCATAGAGGCAAAACTGATTTCTATGAAGGAATAATTATTAACACTAACTGTAGCTATGTCAGTTGCTCCATCCCTAAAAGAGAGATATTGAAACATGGAAAGGACTTGGCCATATGTATCCTCTTTGAAACAACCAAACAACCCCCCCCACAAGAAAAAAAACTTAGTACCAGTGCATAATGTTTAGTTGGTGAGTTATCTTTGGTAAAGGAAAAAGTGATCAGTAAGTCTCCTGACAGCATAACTAAGTAAGATTGTGAAGAAGACCTAAATCATAACAAATACAGTAGTGAATACCTGCATGTATATGTATGTATAATATGCATGGCATTATTGTTTTTTTAAGCAGGATATTAATATTCTGCTGCTCATAAACCAATTACTTTGTCTGCTGTGTGATTGAAATACAAAGAGCAAACTGGTATAGTAAAACTGCAGATTGAATAGGAGAGGAAAAACTAGAATGCAGACAGAAACTCGGCATAATAACATTCACGCTCTGTTATCTTAAAGGTTCATGATGAAAAAGACTAAACCAGGCTTAGTCAGCAGCAATTCTTCTGCACGGCTTCTAGAAGATGTGATTGTTGAAAAGGATAACTACGATCATCTTATCCAGAGCTCCAGAGTAAGATTTTCTCATTATCTCTTTTCCGCACAACTTTTTATTTAGACTTGCATGGATGGAGCTTATTACAAAACATTTTGTTTTTCTTTTGACAATTTCTGGAATGATTGGAATGGGATGATATTATTTTTTTTTTTTACACAACGGTTATGCAATTGCAGTATGCTGTGGTTCTTTTCCAATTAGCAGCCACAATAATTTAAAAGTCCAAAAACATAATTTGAATGTTAAACACACAAGTCAGTGACCTCTCTATTTTAGTATTATTATGCAGTGAGGGTTCTTCCTGGCCAGGAGCCCTTCAATGTGTGGATCGGCTGGGTGACCTCTGACTTCCATCAGCATGACACAACATTTAACATGGACAACGTCGGCACGGTGACTGTCACTCTCGGAGACGACAGTGGCAAAGTTCAAGAAAGGTTAACGTGCACACCTATTTTTGTGAATACATATTACTTAGTGTACTTACTTGTTCTTGTCCGGTTAAACTCTGTTTGGTTTTTTTTTAATGTCTCATCCTATTTTGATATGTTACGACCTGGCTTCTAATTGAATTTTTCTGGACGTCTCTTGTGTAGTGTGAAGCGATCTAATTGTTTCATGGTTTGTGCTGGAGAGGCCACAGGCCTGTCTCAGAGTCGTCGAAGCGCAGGGTTAGAGGTTGGCTGCTTTATTGACTCAGCGACTGGACTGCTCACTTTTACTTCCAACGGAGTTGAGATGTCGACATTCTTCCAGGTATGTTAACATACAGATACAGTGCATTGGAAAAGTAAAGAGTTAAGTTAAAAAGTTGTTGTAACCCTATGTATTTAGCCCAGAAGAGTATATTTGTGAGTTAATGATTGTATTACCTAATATAGCTCCTTTCCTTAATAGGACAATAGGGGTATGTCTTTATCACCTTTTCACAGGCATATTGCAGTTTTTGTAAATTATTCTCTCACAAAATATTTCAAGCTCAGTCAGATATTAGGACCTAATGTATTTTCTTAACTTGATTTGAATTTGTACTTCTAAAAGGTAATTCAAAAATTATTATGCAATGATTTAATGCAGCTCTGTGAGTCTATGTCCAGGCTTGTTGCCTTGCTGGATGATGAACTGATATTTGTTCAAGATGTTCCGTATTGATTTTTACTCATTTCTGCCTTCTAAAAAACGTCTGATATATTTAAAGAAGAACTATGTTTAAACTGAGATTAAATGACTCATTGACAGACCTTGAGGACAAACTATTTCACAGTTTTTTTTTGTATTTTGTAGGCATAAATACTTTTTTCACAAGAAATAACAATAGCCTTTGAAAAGCATATATAGATTTAGTTGACTCAAAATGATACCTTGTTTCCTCATCAAACGAAAGCTAAGTTGCAGTAAATAGTTTTCCTGGAAAATATTTTATTTTGTTACTGTACCCAACATTTTATCATGCAAAACCATGCATTGAAAACTAAAATAATCTATTTATTTTAGACAGTTTACATTACATTAATAAATTGAGGAATACACTATTTCCCCCTCAAATCAGTTGGAGGCTGGTACGAAGGTGTTTCCGGCTGTTTTTGTCAAGCCAACCTCCACCAACATGTTCCAGTTTGAACTAGAAAGCATCAAGGTAATGAATTTTTTTTAATCAGAGATGTATTTAAAGACCTTTAATAACCCACTTTATGTCCTCTTCTAGAATGCCATGCCCTTGTCATCAGGTTTGCTTCGCATTCAGAGGAGAAATCCAAGTCCTCAATGCCTTCCAAGGTTCCAGATCCAGCATCTGAAACCTTTCACATGGACTAGAGTACCAGACGATGGATTAAAGGTGTTTGTTGATTGTCCAGATGAATATCATGGCTGGAGAGTCCAATGCTTTGACCCGCAGCAAGTGATGGCCCTTCAGATTCCAGATGAAAACAGGTTAAAAAAAAAACACTTGGTTGTGTGTACAGATTTAAATAAGCATTTATTTTTTTATATCACCAAATTTTTTGTATACCTTTCTTATTTTATTAGATTAACATTAATACATTATTTTAAATTCTGTAAAATCACCTACTCTTTAGACATTCCTATTAAAGTTGTAATTAGTTTTAATTAGATTTTAGGAAAGAAGAGCCTCTGGAATTGTCCCTAATTTTTCCATGACATTCATTTAGATGTGTTGACATTTTGGAGCTGGGCGAGCTTGATGACCTCCTAACTTTTCATCATAATATCCTCCTGCTCTACTGTTCACTATGCGCCCTGGGTAACACCAGGGTTTGCCACGCTCTCTGCAGTCACGTTGACCAGTCCCAAATACTTTATGCTATTCAGAATCCTCACCTCCCTGGGCCGCTCCGCTCGGCATATTATCAGCTGCTTATTCAGGTACGTCCAGTGTGGATACAAATAAACAAAAGACCAAAATCAGTGCATTTACCTTTGTTACTTTTTTCCTTCAGGTTTATCTAAGCAGTCATACAACAGCCTGCCTCACGAATAACCATGAATACATCATTCCAATGACTGACCAAACCAGAGAAGCCTCATTTTATCGTAGTTCTTTGAATGGCGTTTCAGATGGAGGCTGTAGTCAAACACCAGAGGGCATTCCAAGCACTTGTAGAAGCACGTGCCTTAAACCACAGATGCGTTTTTCAACTCCTTGTTTTGTCAGAGGTAATGTGATAAAAGTAGAAGATGGAGCTGCAATAGCCTGCACAGACAGCCCAGAAATCCCCCTGGACACACTGAAGAATTTGACAACGGACATGCTGATTGCTGGGGTTGTGGCAGTCGGTCAAGCTGCGAGGGATCCTGCAGGAGGCAGTGTTGAACTTTCACTTGTTCCCCTTTTAAGAGTGTTGTATAACCTTCTGGTAATGGGAGTGTTTGAGGATGTAGATCTCCGAAAGGTTCTTAGGCTAATCGAACCAAGTGTATTCTATAAAAATGTCAAAACTGTTGAGAGTAAGGAAAAGGAAGCCAAGCATCAAAAACAATGCGGGAAAGGGATCAATATAACAGAAGACACCATCAGACAAGGGCTTCTTCAAATGAAGCTTCCAGAGGCTGTGCAACTAGAGGTGATTTAATAACTCCTACTTTGTTTCTAATAAATACAAAAGAAAGCCATTGTTTCATCATTTTTCAGAATTTGTCAGTAGGATTCGCTATAACAGACCAAACCAAAGTGCGATAGAATTTTTGAGTTTAAAGGAAGTAATACATAATTTCACTTCAACTCTACCTATAAATATTCAATTGGATTGAGGTCTGAATTTTAAAAATATATATTATCTGAACCCGTGATACTCAAACTTGCCACAACTAAGACCACAGTTCCATCTGGAAAAAAAAGAATAATACCGGACTTTTTATTTTCAAAAGAAGTTGAGAACCATTAATAATTTTCAATTCCCTTCAGAGTATTCAATTATGTAATTTTTGTTGGTCTTTAACATAAAATACCAACAAAACCTGCATTTAACATTCCAAGACATACACACATTTTAGGGGTATTAGAAGTAAAAAAACTACCACAATTCTTTAACATTTTAAACTTTTATCTTTTTAGCTCTGTCATCTGCTGTCCTACCTGTGTGACTGCCAGGTGCGACATAGGGTTGAAGCAGTGACTGCCTTTTCTGCGAACTTTGTTCGCCAGCTACAGGAGAATCAGCGGTTTCGTTACACTCAGGTCGTACAGGCACTCAACATGTCTGCAGCACTTACTGCTCGCAAAACCAAGGAGTTCCGGCTTCCTCCGCAAGAGCAGGTGGAGTAGAAACAGATACATAGTTATAGCTTTGTAACGGGATTCATACTTTTAATGTCCTTTTGGTAATTGGTAGTTTTATTTTCTTAGCTTCATCATGAACCAATTTTTTATTGGATTTATAATAAATGAAGATTTTTAGAAAATGATCCATTACAGGTTTGAATTCTGAACTTTCGCTTTAGATAAAAAAAAAAAATGCTGAATCATTGTAGTTTGCAGTACTATTGTTAATATGTTTTAAATTTCTCGCACTGTGAAAAGATGAATTTGCTGTTAAGCTTTAGAGATCTTGAACAACAAGACAGCTGTCCATGTCCAGTTGAACTCCAACAGCTCCTACAGGACTTTCATCACCTGCTCAACACACACTGTGGTACTAACATTGCTTATATTACACCCAATAAGTCTTGAGACTATAAAAACCTCATAGAGTACAGCTTCTCTAATTAGCTCACAAATGAGAGCAATTAAATTTTATTTGCAATTTCATCCAGGCACTGAAATAGTTCCAGACTCCGATGACGAAGATGATACCAAGATGTCTTTCAAAGATGGGCTATTAAGTCGAGCAGCAACAGCAATTGGACTTAAAAAGAAACTTATTGAAGTGGAGAAATATAAATCCCCCAGTTTTAGTAAGTTTGCTTTATTTTAAATTTTTTTTATTGAATCAAACATTTGATCTTAAGTGTTCAAGTTACGTTTATAACATTTATATACATTTATAGTAGCCAAAAAACTGTGGAATATTTTGACGTGGTAGTCTTGAAATTAAAATTTTCTGATGAATATTTTTATCAACACCGTTCACTTTCTTGGCATGTCTGCAGAGTCCCTCGGAAGACTGATTTCTGGGACGATGGTTTGCTGGACTCAGGAGAGAGAGATACAAAACCCTGAACTGGTCAGAGCTATCTTCACCTTACTATACCGCCAGTATCAGGGCCTCGAGGGCCAAATGGAAGGGTCGCTCTCAAAGGCATACATTATCAGCCAGTCCTCTGTAGAAGACTCCATGGCACTTCTGTCCTCTCTGGGCCAAATTCGTTCTCTCCTGAGGGTTCGCATGGGAAAAGATGAAGAGAAGTTAATGATCAAAAAGCTAGGGTAGGGAGAAACTTGGGTGTTTTGTGTGATCCATAATCCTCATTGCATACTCTGCTGTAACTTTTTTCATAATTATTTGCAGAGATATAATGAATAATAAGGTTTTCTACCAACATCCCGATTTGATGAGAGCTTTGGGCATGCATGAGACCGTGATGGAGGTCATGGTCAATGTTCTAGGAGAAGGAGAGTCTAAAGTAAGGGATTTACAATAACAGAAGGCTGTTAACACCTCTTTCATCATTAAACATTTTGAAGTGAAACGTCGATAATCCAGCTTTTACACTTCCTAAATTTATCTGTTTCAGGAGATTAGTTTTCCTAAGATGGTAGCCAGTTGCTGTCGATTTCTCTGCTACTTTTGTCGGATCAGTCGTCACAATCAGGGAGCACTCTTTGATCGCCTCACATACCTACTGGAAAACAGCCGAGTTGGTCTAGGTTCGTTACATACGCACACTTTTTTTTAATTAGTGAGACATATTTAAAATCTAGTGTAGATAGTGTTTTAGTTTACATTTAAAATGTCGATCTGTTTGTCTATTCAGCTTCACCATCCATGCGTGGCTCGACTCCTCTTGATGTGGCTGCAGCCTCTGTTATGGATAATAATGAGTTGGCTTTGTCACTTAAGGAACCAGACCTAGAGAAGGTGCTGAACTTGAATTAAGTAGAAATCTCGAAGATAAATATTTACAGTTTTTATTATATATGTTTTGCTAATTTTTTATATTTTATTATATAATAATAATAATAATATTAATAATAATATTTTATTTTATAAAATGCCACAAAAAGCTAATGAAAGCCATGTCTACTTTATTATTTTAATCCCATGTACTATCCAGGTGGTTCAGTACCTTGCTGGCTGTGGTGTCCAGAGCTGTTCAATGCTTGTGGCAAAAGGATACACTGATATTGGATGGAACCCTGTGGAGGGCGAACGCTATCTGGACTTTCTACGATTTACAGTGTTTTGTAATGGTACATTTGCACAATTTTATGACATGAAGAAAATATTATCCCAACCTCTTTACTTTCATCGAGCACACAATCACAGTATAATCAAAAAAGTGCTTATTTATAATCCTCCTAATATGAGTAATTGATTTAGCACAACAGGTTTAACCCTGTAGTGTGGTTACAATTTGTATAACCCAAAAGATGGATTGGAGGTACCATAATTAATAGTTTAGTTTGGTTAAATGAACAATATAGTCCCTGTTTTGTCATAAAGGAAGTAGTATCTTCCTCTACCAGTTAATGAGCAAGCATGTAGAGCCTAGATAGGTCACCCGTCTGTCCTTGGGCAACAAAGAGACACAGTGGACAATCAGCATGTGAAAACCACACAGTAAAGTCCCAGCTAAGATTCAAAGCAAAATTCTTACTATACACCCCACTCCAAATATTAGGATTAACACCTCAATATATTTGAACAAAATAATAATCTTAATTTTGTTTCCACAAACTCTTGGCCAATCAAAAGTGATCTTAAAGGTATATTAGCATTGAAGTCTTAATTTTCAAAATCATAATACATGTTACAAAATCTGTTAATATATGTCTCTTTTACAGTATAGAATTATCCCTTTCAGATTTACCAAAACCAAGTAATTTAGATTTTGACTATCATGTGCAAACTACGCTTCCTGTAAAATTTTGAAATAGTTTAATTGCATATGGCAACTTTTTCTTTTATTTATTTTTTGATAAAGTGCTTAAAAAGCTGGCTCAGAATTAATAAAGGTAAGTAGCCTAAACTGACATAACCAACACTAAGTGAACACATAAAGGGAACAATGTTTATGATCAAACATATGAAAATGAAATACAGAAATACTGCTTTTATTACATCCACATATTTAATTATTAACTTCATTTACTTTTTTTGAAGCATTTTAATGCGTTTATTACTTGTAATACACAGCATGATAGTTTCTTACAGAACCTGAGTGATTTTTTTCCTCCTGAGCAATAAGCAAAACTCAAAGCCTAAAAGCCACAAATAGCTGTTTTATTTCATGTTCCCGATTATGTTCGACATTTTAAACAGAGGTCATTCATTCTGCTATTGATTATCTCTTTTTCTGAACCAGTGCCTAAAAGTCATCTCTACAAATTACCCTTGAGGTTATTTACCATTCAGACAAATGCCTTTTTGTTTGGCTTGTCCCTCTGTAATTTAAGGTTTTACCTCTTTTCTAAATTCCTCAGTTTGTTTAGTATTTAAAGAATATGATTATATTGTGATTGTGATAATGCTTTTGTTTACCAGTTTTCTGTCTGATATTTTAATTAAAACATTGTTATAGTAGAACCAGAGGATTAAACTTCCAAAATTTTCTCTCACACATAATTCTAAGTATTATTAGTTTTTCCTTTTCCTTTGCATTCTGTGCTTTCGTTCCCCACAGGTGAGAGTGTAGAGGAGAATGCATATGTGGTTTTGAGGCTGTTGATTCGTCGGCCTGAGTGCTTTGGCCCTGCACTGAGGGGAGATAGGGGAGATGGACTTCTAGCAGCTATGAAGGAAGCTATCATCATCTCTGAGGACCCATCAATGGATGGACCTTTCCCCAGTCACCACTCAGACAGAAAAATGTCTGTATCTCAAATGTGCAGACACATAATTTATCATCTACAGCACCATAAAAAAACACAAAAAACTGTTTTCTTACATTTGTTTTTATTGTTTGACATTGAGAAAACTCATGGCTTTTGTGATTGATTCCTGGTACAGGGATGCTGCCCACAGCAATGACAATGACCTTATTCACATGGGGCATGCCATCATGACATTCTACTCAGCCCTTATTGACTTGCTGGGACGTTGTGCTCCAGAGATGCATGTGAGTGGTTTGCGTTTTCTGCCACAGCAGTGAAAACACAGTAAAATACTCTGTTTTTGTAAATGCCACAAGTTTCTTACCAAACACACAAAATACACTTAAAGACATATTGTGGACAACCGTTGCCTTAAAGATGGTCATGAGCTCAAATTCTAGGTGGCCTTTCTGCTTCATGGCTGTATGTTTAAAACATTTTGCTTTGTCTGGGTATTTCAGCTTCCTCCAACAGTCCAGACATACAAATCAGTATTAATGTATTAGTTTCAAATAGTTTGTATGTGTGCAGCCTGTCTGGTGAGCATTTATGTTTAACAGATGGAGGCTAAAAATGCTGTTGTAGTGGTATACCACACAAGCAGTGGCGGAGCTAGACTTTTATTCTTGGAGGTGGGCAGAGGGCAATAAATTTGTTTCTCGAACAATCAATTGCAATTGGAGTCTCTAAACATTGAAATATATTTGTGAATTTAATTTGGAGTTTATTACCAATATTCCAAATGTAAAGCACAACTTAGGAACAATTTGTCAACAAATAACCATTTTACATGAAAGAAAATGCAAAGACATTCACTCAAACCCAATAACACACACTTACTCACTCACTCAAAAATTTTTTTTAGCAACTGATCAACAAGCAATTTGACACCAGTTCGCCAAGAGGAACATAATGCAAGTTTTAACTGACCAGAGATAGTCTTGCTGTCACTACATATATCTACATGCCTGTCACTCGGGGTGAAAAAAGAACTTTTTTTTATTATTTTACAGTCACACAATGATGTAAAATTCCCACTTCCAAATAATCTTATTATTATATTTAATTTAAGGCAACAAAGCATGAAATGGCTGATAGTCTGTTTGTTTAAGTCCTCTCAAATATTTGAAAAAAGGTAAAAGTACAAGGCTCTGCAACCAGAATTAAACGTAGACATTAATGTGGCGAAGCTGGTCATCTGTATAAATTATGAGATGTAAAGTTAACTTTATACCCATAGCAAAACGATCTCCTATCTGAACACAAAAGTCACTCATTACGAAACCATTACGAAACTCACTTTAGAGTCACGATTTCACCACTGCACTGCCACTGCACACAAGTTAGAAAAAGGACTTCCGTGATAATAATTCAAGGAAGATCTTGGATTTCTTTTGGACTTTGTATTTGAATAATTACTGCATTTATTGTACAGGATATGCTCTCAGAGCTGTCACGGATTATGTATTGGTAATTATGTTAAAAATATCTTACCAGATGTTCTCTTTTACTTCAATCTGTTGATCAGTTAATTCAGGGTGGCAAAGGAGATGCAATTCGTGTCAGGGCCATCCTGAGGTCGCTGATCCCTGTTCAGGATCTTGAAGGAGTCCTCAGCATCTGCTTTCAACTCCCTTCTGTGTCTGAAGGTTAATCACTTTAAATTAGATAGTTCTAATATGTAGTACAAGCTTGTGTGAACACATTTGGCAGTCTCGCCCTGTTTTCCTTTCTTAAATGATTAAAGTCTAAACTAAGTGTACAAAAAATACCACTATTTATTGAAATCATAATTGTGTGTTAAAACGTCTTAAATAGTTTATTTTCAGGTTTCACATTTTTGTTTTTTTAAATTTTTCTGGTTTTCATGCTGTGCTACCTGAAGAATTTTTTTCCCTTCTTTTTTCAACTCAAATTTTTATTTAATTTCCCTTCGAAATATATATAGATGGTTTCTTGGTAGAGTCTGACCTGTCCAGGCTGTTTTGCCCGGACCACAAAGCAGCCATGGTTTTGTTCCTGGATCGTGTTTATGGTATTGAAGACCAGACTTTTCTCCTGCAACTTCTGGAAGTTGGCTTTCTGCCTGACCTTCAGGCAGCTGTTACTCTTGATACCGTAAGCATTTTGTTGCCATTTTGATCTGATTGACACATTGAATATGAAAGTTACTGATGCATTACAAACTGATCCAGTAGAACTTTAAACTTACATTTGTAACCATATATTTACAGTTGTTTCCCAAAATAATGTTTGTATGAAAAAATAAATAAATATTCATTTATATTAAATTACGATAATGTTTTTAGGTGCTCATTAGTAGTATCTGCTTTTCTTCCTGGATTTCACCAGAAACCACATTACTTTTTTAATTTCAGAATGACCTTGGATCTACTGACATGGCCCTGGCCCTCAATAGATACTTGTGTACAGCTGTTCTTTCCCTTCTCAACAAATGTTCAGCTCTCTTTCACGATTTAGAGGATCATGCATTGCTGGTAGATTCTCTCATCCAAGCAATCTACAGGCTCTCGAGGGCTCAAAGCTTGACCAGGGCTCAGAGAGATACCACAGAGGATTGCTTGCTGGCTTTGTGCAGGTAGGATCTTAATCTTGCAGACAGACAAAACAGTTATATAGTTTAGTGGCAACAGGCAAAGTAAGATTTCTCTCTAGTTCTAAGATATTTATGCAAACTGTACATTTGGTTCTTATGGAAGTGCTTAGCAAAACTACCCTAAATGTCACGTTAAAACTATAGATTTAAATGTACGTAGTTGGATTATATATATATATATATATATATATATATATATATATATATATATATATATATATATATTTATATAAAAGTAACTACATGATTTTCTCATATTATTATGTCACATTATATTATCCAGGCCAGATTCAATTTATTTGATTTAATTTTGATTGTAGATTTATGGGATTATAACATTTGTAGGCATTTTAGATTTGTGTCATTCCTTTAAGCCTTTTAAAGACTTTCCATATCCACTGACCCACCCATGCATAAAATTACCCATAATATTTAATTAGTGGCTATGAGGTCTGTTTTTCCCTCTTCGTTAACAAATTGAATCAGCTTGTAAAATTAATTAACTTCTTAGCCATTTAAACGTTAGTGACTCATCTGAGACAAAAGACACATGTATTTGGACAGATTGTGTGTGTGTGTGTGTGTGTGTGTGTGTGTGTGTGTGTGTGTGTGTGTGTGTGTGTGTGTGTGTGTGTGTGTGTGTGTGTGTGTGTGTGTGTGTGTGTGTGTATTCATTGGTTACTTACCCCTTGGTCTTTTCAGTAAAATACAGCCATCTATGATGCAGCCTCTCCTTCAAAGGCTGGTCTTTGATGTCCTTCATCTCTCAGATCACAGCAAATTGCCCCTAAAGGTAATTACAGAAATTATAGGAAACTGTACTTAATGAGAACATATGCTATGTCAGCTTTTATTTTATTTTTTTCTTATTTAACTTATCATTTACAGATGCTGACCAATCATTATGAGCAAAGGTGGAAGTATTATTCCCATCTTGGTGGGCAGGGTGACCAAAACCTGGCCTCTGAACAGGAACTTCACCTTTCTAGAAGGTTGTTCTGGGGAGTGTTTCAGGCCTTGACAAAGAAGGTAAAGGGGATCGACAGATTATCTTACCCTACACGTATTTTTTTAAGTCCCAAAAATAAATGCTTTCACATAGCCCTGACCCAGTGCAGAAAGGAGATTGAGTCGTCTTAATACTTTATTCTTTCACCCATCCTCTGTATATTTGAGAAGAAACAGAAAAAGGCATTTTTGATGTCTGTGTTTTGTGTAGTCAGAGCATTTTAGTGAAAGCAGAAGGAGCACACTGGAGATTCATTGTTAATTTTTCATATCCTGGTATGAAACCTCCCAAAACTTTCAGACTTCCTGGAGACTTGAAAAAGACACAATCTGTAAATGAAATAAATAGCTAAGCTCTTAGTCTGCTGTAAACTCACTGTAATTTCAGATTTTCAATTGTACAGTCTTATTCTCTAACTGAATAATTCTAAATAAGGAATTGTTAGAAGTTTTGCTTGATTTTCTGATTTAATATGTTCCCGCTGCAATAGAAGATTAATGTATTTAATGGTCCTTGCTTAATCATTGTAAAGTATTTCCTCATTTACCTAATACGAAAGAAAACATGGGTCAAAGATGTTGATCGTTATAAGAAATCTGTTAATGGACCAGTGTCTTGTGTGTTGACTATTTTGTTGACTATTGTCAGTTACTGCACCCATGATAAATTAACCTGATCTCCTCAGAGATAACTCACTTGTAAAGTCGTCAAGTCTCATACATTTTGGAACAAGGCTTGTAAAGAGATTGGAATTTTTACTACTGCTAATACAATGCATGTGTTCAGCTACCCTATCTAATTTCTGACTTATGCTTTATCTTATTCTTTCCCTCGCCTCCATTCTCCAAACTATTCTTCAACTCAGAAGTCTCTCGCTCCTCAGCTGTTAGGACTGTGTGTGCAGTGCCTTGCTGCAGTAGCTAAAGCTTTGCCTCCTGACTATATGGAGCCCAGCTGTTGGCTTGAAATGGAAAGAATAACCTCAATTGAAACAGATGGATATTTTGACCTCCAACCAGTCGATACATCAAAGTAAGAAACTTTTCCATTATTTTTTGTCATCCTTTACAAACAAGATTAATTCAGCAGAATTTCACTTACTTTGAGGGGAGGCCAATCTGATTACAACATATTATTTCTGTTGCTGTACTAGTGTGTCTGTCCCTGAGCGACTGGACTTTGTAGTTAACAAGTATGCAGAGCACACTCATGAGAAGTGGTCTCTAGAAAAGGTAATAACTCAAAAACTAGTCCTTGGATATTTTTCTAAAAATTTGGGAAGTTTTAGTTTTGCAAGAGTGTTAAAAAAAATCATGTTTGTTTTTTAAAACTCCCAACAGTTTGCCAGTGGCTGGGTACATGGTGACCAGCAATGTGAAAACACCAAGGTTGACCCTCTCCTGAAGCCGTACAGGGCTCTAGCTGAGAAGGTAAAATAAAGTGAGCTTTTGTGTGTGGAAAAATCTATTTCCCAGAGGGACTTGCATAAGAATGTGCTTTGTGTTGTATAAAATATTAAACTGCTCCTCTTCTTTGTATTTAAAACCCCATCCCCCACTGACTTAACATCATGTCAAATTAGCAGCTATGTTTGTTCAAATTTATGCAATTAATTATTAAAATGTTATTTTTATACCCCGTAGTACTGAGTTTGTAAACACTTTAACAAGAAATTTTAGATTCTTTATTTTTATTTCATTACACAGGAAAAGGATGCATATCGCTTGGCCATCAAAGAGACAATAAAGAGTATGTTGGCCTTTGGATGGACCATAGAACGTACCAAAGAAGGAGATGCCTTTGGCATTCATGCCTGTGCTCGCAGGGTCTCTCAAGCCGGTCAGGTGTGTCTCCCTTATGGCCATGATGACATATTTTCTTTAAACTCTCTGCTGTAAGAAAGGAACTAAACGTTCTTGTCCTCCTTAGCTGTCATTTGAAGGAGCATCTACCTTCAGCCCTAAACCTTTGGATATGACCAGCATCACCCTGTCTTGGGAACAATGTGTAAGTCCTGATTATTTACACTCTAGGATCACCAAAAGCAGACGTTTACCTCCAACAGAGAAATACTTAAATGGCTTTGGTTGCCATTTCTAAGTATTGAGTATATCATCAAACAAAACTAACTCTGGTGTGTATTTGGTGGACTTTTTTTTCTCTTTTTTTAATTTAATTTGTAATTAGTAATAATGAACGGTGAACCTTTAACCTGTTCTTTCATTGCTGATGAAAAGCTTCCCCGCAGCATAACGCACAGTTAGCACGATGTTTTCAGTGTAATTTTTTCCACCAAAAGCTTTGAAATCTATCTGACCACAATATTTTTTTTTCTCCACATGTTTGCAATGTGCTCTAAATGGCATAAGAAAGTGTTTAAAAAACCCCGATTATTACTTTTTTTTGAACAGTTGCCCTGGTAATAATAAGTAGTTACATTATGTTTTTTAGCTTTTATTACCTATAAACGTTTTTGACAACCAAAAACCTTACTTTTGGTCTAATGCATAAAATTCTCTCCAAAATACAGGTTAATTTGTCTAATTTGACAACATTTTAAAGGTTCAGTAGGTTTGAAGGCATTTGCCAGAAACGGCATTTCTGATTAACCCTAAATAATCTTGTTGCTGTTAGGCAATGGCAGAACAGTTGGCTGAAAACTATCACAATGCCCGGGCTAAGACTCTGAAGTTAGAACTTCAGGGCAGAGGTAATATAAAATAAACTGCAAATCATCTATATCTATGTCACTCCTTGCCTTTAAGTTTCAATGCTTTAAATACATTTGTACTAAGGTGGGGGAGGTAATTCCATGCTGGTGCCATACAATGCTCTGACTCCCAAGGAGAAGACCAAGTTCAGAGAAAAAGCTCAGGATATACTGAAGTTCCTTTTGCTCCATGGTTACACCGTGTGGAGGTAGGTACCAGTTAGGCGATAATGAAGAAGAGGGTAATATATTGTTCCCTTTCCACTTGTTCTACATAGCCCATTTCCAATTCACTCAATGCTCTTTGTAAATATTTCTATAACTTTTTTTATTTCTGCCGGCTACCTTCTCAGGAGCAGGGACCATTGGCACACAGTAGGACTGAAATGTGACATGAACAGACTGCCGGAACCTGATTGGATATAGGCCTGTCTTACTAAAAAAAAATTCTATATTCACAACTGCCTTTTTATATTTAATGCACAACAAAGTAGCAATGGAGTCCCTTGTAGAAAATGCAACCATTGGTACAACAAAAAAGTGCCGACTTTTAAGAGTACAGTCACAATGTGAGCTATAGCTCTATTTCTTTGCAGAGGTCTTGAAAATATGACATGTTTTTTTGTTTCACACATTGTAGAGGGAAACATGAATGGTAGACAGCTGTGGGTGTTGCTTGTAGACCAAGTCCGCATGTTTCACCTCTGTAGTTGGTACACAACAGGTTTTGGGTTGAGTCAAAGGAAAAGCTGCATATTTAACCTGAAACTCCAGAACTATGTTTATTATTATTTTATAGAACTGTGTTAGGTTAAATATGTCACAAATGTCTTGCCACTTCCACTTCCTTCAGTAACACTTCAACATAAAACTCTGGTAATCAACAAATTGTCCAAATAAAGTTTTAAATAAATATTGTTAATCATAATCATGTTAAATGACATATTTCCAACAGGGGTCGGAAATCTGTGGAAATGGACTTCCCCGCCACTGCAAACTGCTTTGGACACATTTTTCTCCAACGAATGCTGTATTACACTGAGGAGGCTCTGGAGTACATGTTAAAGCTTGGTAACATATTATATTGCCTGTCAATATAAAGATCAGCTTTAATTTAATAGTAATTATAAAAGAAAGAAAGACGGAAAGAAAGAAATCACTAGGAAGTTGCTGAAGAGTTAAATATAAAACATCTTACTTTGGCATCAGTGCATAAAACAATAACCTAGTATTGTAGCTCAACCATGAGCTTACAAGATGAGAAAACATTTTTTTCAGTGAGTAGAAAGTGATGAGCAACATCCCATTAGTGGGCAATGTTGTGGTTGTGTAACACATATCAACATTGGAGGGAGGCAATTAGAAGTCTAACTTATCTTTACTCTTCTTGTGTTTTACTTGCATTGGTTTAAAAGAAATACAGCAATGTAGCCCACAAATTGGTGCAAAGGCACAATCTGACACTGCACAAGCTTCAGACATCCATGGATTGGAAGGTCAGTTCAAGTTGAATTTAAATTACTAATAAAAAAAAAAAGTGATATCTGAAAGTAATGCAGTATTGCCATTCAACATTTTAAATAAAATAACCTCACCAAACTTAACTCTTTTGAGCTTCAAAGGCTCATATTTGAGTGAATGGACTACAAAGATTTGAGTTTTCTAGGATTCTGTATATTATCTCTAAATGTATCGAAGAGAGTAACTACCAAATATAATCGCTAAAGCATTGAGTTATACATACTCTTGATTAAAGATCTGGAGAAGTGTTGATCAAGAATACTGGAAATATGGAAACATGGAAAGCAAATGCAAACATATAAAAGTATGGGGCCCCCAAAATGTTCTGGACTGTACGGTAAAATATATTTGCTATTTCAGTCTGATTGTGCTGAACTAATATATCCTGTTGTGCTTATTTCCAGAAGTGATTCAAGCCAGAGGACAATTGTCTAAGGGGGAAAGGGCTCAAGATCAGCAGCCAATAATTTTTTTCCAGAAGGTTTGCTGTATCTTCACTACATATCTCAACAATCCTTATTTCTCTATAAAAAAAAAACCTCTAGAATGAAATTAGCTCACTTCAAATTAAATTTTTCAACTGGCGATTTATTTGTCCTTATTAGCCTTTTTTCTCTTTTCACTTATGACATCTAATTAGTTTTGTTAGGTGGTTGCCATGGGCAACACCTGTAAGCCAAACTCATTCTGACTCTAATTTATTTAACCATTTTGGAAATCCATGTGGGCGTTTCGATTGCCATCATGACATAGATTAAAGCCTCCCACACTGCTCTGCCTCCAAGGAGGCAGCAATAAAATGGGTTTATTTTTCATTGTTGGGACCCCCTGAGTCAGACCCAGTCATCCAAGACTGTGAACAGACTCCCACTACACCAAACTGTCACATGTATGCATGCGGGCTGGCAGAAGATTCTAATGCTAGCTGGCTGTGTGTCAAGCAATTTTCAGCACCTCATGCATGTTGCAGAGGGAGAAACCTATGAGGTAGTGAAGAGTGAGCTACTTCATTAATTAAACATCTCATTACTTCATATACAGTCATATTCTTATTAAACATTGATTTGATGGTATTATTTTAATTATTCATATCTATTGTTTAAGTCTGGAAATTATGAGGGACTGTTTGATGTCCACCTAATTGTGTTACCTAGTGTTCCACAGCTATTTTAAAGTCTGTTTCACTTAGCAAGACAATATTATGCTTTACAGAGGCAGAAGGATAAAGTAATTTACTGTGCCCAATGTATAGGCAGATTTTTATGTTTTAGGCTTACTGTAAGTTTTGGCCCAATTTTTTTTTGTGATTATAAGGTTTCAGTCTTCTCCACTGTACCCATGTCTGCAAGCACTGAACTCATTGTACTCCTGCAACTCCCATTTGTTGTTGCAGCTCTGAAACATGAAAGCACTGGAACTGAATGGCTTTCTGGAGGTTTCCTGTTTCTAGAACAATAGCAATAGTAAAATTGAGGTTTAGTGAACATAAAAAAAAGAAAATATTAAAACAAATATGTAAGGGAATAAAAATAATGCCTCTAAAATGCCAGATAGCTGATTGTTGCAATTGCGCTATTTCCTCTGTGTATACAAATACCATAAACCAAAACCAGAAACACACAGTTTACAAAAGTAATTGGTGACTTTTAACAGTAGTTTATGTATTTTCAGTCAGGTTAAATCTGGGGGAATTCAAAACAAACCTAATGTTATCATGTTATAATACTTACAAAATAAATGTTTGATGTGTGCTTGGAATCATAGTCATGTAAGACACACACGTGGTAAGTTTTGAACACCTCACCCAAACCTTCAAAATCAAGGTAATCATAAATACTAGTGTTTATGTCCACAACCAATCTAGTTTAACATTAACAAGAGACTGAGTGGTTGCTCCTTCTTCTTTGACACAGATACGTTTTACACATACACCTCCACTATGGGCCAGATCATTTAATCGCATGGTTTATCATACCACTGTTATGCTGGTGACACCCAGCTCTACACCCAGCTCTATATTGATGCCTTTGAGTCCATCAAGAAACTTGGGTGTCATGCATTTTGTTGCTTTGCACTACTAAACATAAGAAAGATACGGCCATACCTAACCCAACGTGCAATCCAGCTTCTGGTTCAGTCAATAGTTTTCTCCCGCCTTGACTAATGCAACACACTCCTCACTGGTCTCCCAGCTTGTACATTAAAACCCTTACAAATGATCCAGAATGCAGCAGCGTATCTGGTCTTCAATCAGTCCAAAAAGTGTCATGTCAGCCCTCTGTTCATTGAGCTTCAATGGTTACCCCTGCCTGCCCGCATCAAATTCAAATTCCTGAAGTTAGCCTACAAAGTGCCTAAGGGTACGGCTCCCATCTGAATACACTGGTAAAGGCTTATGTCACAGCTCGGTCGCTTGGTCATCAATGGATGTCGTCTAGCAGTGCATACATCGCGCTTAAGACAATCCAGACTGTTTTCTTGTATTGTTCCAAGATGGTGGAATGACCTAGCAAGCGGTACAAAAAGAGCAGTGTCCGTGTCCATCTTCAAGAAACTCCTGAAGACCCACCTCTTCAAAGAGCATCTCCTATCCTAATTCTTACTTCTATGTACCCCTTCTACTAATCTCTCTGTACTACCCTCTATCTCTTCGCTGTCACCACTGACTCTGACTGGGGAGTTTCCTGTAGATAGCTTATGGTCAGATCGATAATAAATATAACATTTAGTCTACCCTGTAAGTCGCTTTGGATAAAAGAGTCCGCTAAATGCATGAACATAAACATTAAATGTTTTTGAGGATATTTCAACTCGTTTAAACTATTATGGGATATCTTCCTGCTAAGAGAATGTTCAGCTGCTATCAAATATCCAATGTTCCAACTTATTAAAATGGCATTGTCTCATAGTTTCTAAAAATATGTCAAGACAAGTGGTAAAATATCCGGTCAGAATTATGATGAGGTTTTTGCAAGCATCTGTTTGCTTGTGCCTCACCTGTACATATACCAAGACCCTGTTTTGATTGCAGAAATCCAATAATAATTCAATATTCACCTACCCGGCTTTGAAACAAAAAAAAAGAACAAAAAAAACTAGTGCACAACTGATAAAAAATAACTGTTTTTGTCATGCTATATATACTGACTAATGAAGACATAATTTGCTGTTACTCTGTATTTTCACAGGTTGTTCTTCCTCTTTTGGAGCAGTATGTAAAACACCATCGGCTGTATTTTTTCTCCACTTCTGTCATCTCAAGTGACAATCGAAGCCACGCCTCAAAAAAGGAGAAGGAGATGGTTTTGTTGTATGCATAGCTTGTACCTAGGAGAAAACAAAACACTTGTTCATTATTTTGTAGAATATCTTTTCTGTCAATTTTATTGAGCAATGTTGTATCTGTATTATTTCTGAGATGTTTGATGTCTTTTTCTTTCTGGTTTTTTTCACATATAGTCTTTTCAGTAAGCTCACCTCTTTGGCAAGACACAGAATCTTGCTAATTGGTAAGACATAACAGATGCTGAGACATTCATTTGTTAGACAATGTCTGTTTTGTTCCTTAAAAGCTTTCCAACTTTTGTATGGGCTTCTCTAGCCTCTATTAATGTTTTTTTTTTGTTTAAGTTTATATTCATGAACTATCTCATTGTGCATTATTATACAACAGTCCTACATGTCTTACTAGGAGACGAACCTTCTGCCGTTACAAGCTGCCTCCGCATTCTGGCTCAGGCTCTTGATGCAAGGTAGCTAGATGGCACTACTGTCACATCACCCTACATCTTCACATTTTTCCTTCAGTTTTTATTAGCATTGCACCACCATGTCTGAGGATAAGATGTCTGGTGTTATTGAGCCAGAGATAGACTGATGCTATATGATTATGGTAGATACCACCTTAATTATCTGCAGATGACTACTCTCATCACAAATTGATGTGAATAAGTCGGAACAGATTTGCAGATCTTTTAGTATAAATTCACTTTACAAGTAAGTGGAACCTCAGCTTGCAATGCTACTAACCTATAACTATACTCATTTCTTTTTCAGTGTGTACAAATTGATCTTTTAAAAAGTATCCCTAATATAGGATAATGTCACTCAGTGTGATATATTTTATGCATTTATTTCCCTTAACAAAAAATGTAAATTGAAGTTCTTAGAAAAGCTTAATATTATTTAAAAACCATTGAATGTAGTTTTTAATACAGTCAATTGGAATGCATTCCCCCTGTATACAAAATGTGTGTAATTTTTACCCTCTTCATTCACCTAGAATATTGATGACAATGACTTCAGAGTCCATACAGACTTCACTGCACTCATTTTTCGAAGCAGCAGCAGCAGATTTGGAGATGACTGTGGAGAAAATATCTGAGCCCTTGCCTCAGAGCAGGGGTCAGCTTTCTAAAGGATTCGTCAGTGTCCTTAACTACACAACCAACATTCTTATTCCAACTCTTACCTCTCTCTTCCATCATCTTGGCAGTCAAAACTATGGAGTAGATGTTCTGGGTAAGAGTTAGTGTTTCTTTACATTAGTAAACACCAAGTTTAATTACAAACATTTCACCGCCACTACTTATGTTTGAACATCATGTTCTATTTGTCAGCTAATCTGTGGCATATGCATCTAAAGACTCGTTCTGCATAGGTTGACAAGACATTTCTAACATTGACATTATCTTCCCAGTTGGTGGTATTCAGGTATCATGTTACAAGATCTTAAACAACCTCTACTCTCTTGGGACCAGTAACAGCAGCTACATGGTGGGGTACTGTATATAACTGTATTTTTCCTCTTCTTTCCTGAACATTATTTACCAAATAAAGTGCTTTTAAAATATATACACACCAGTAGACCTTGGTAACATTGCATCTACCAACAACAATCAATTTTTGTGGGTGATAGGCAAGCACAACGCTTAGCATCATATAAAGAAAGGAGGTTTGCATGTTTTCAAAATCCTTTTTGAATTTTGCCCCCTTAACTCCATTATGACTAAAATAATCGTCAGTGAAATGGCAACAATCGAATGATTATCATCAACGTATATCCATCTATTACAATGTCTAGTCAAAATAATAATCATGTTCAATTAAAACAAGGGGCAGAAACATTTTGAAGATGTTTGAGTTATTTTTTAAAGGAGACCAGCAACAATTGTTGTGCATAAACTGAATGTTATATTTTTAAGGTGATAAAATGTTCAAAAAAGATGAGGGCTTTAAAGCTTTGCAAGGTTGGAACAACAAATGCTTTAACAATATTTCCTTTACTGTTCCTTTGCATGTAGGCAGAGGTCATCAGCAGGTGTGTGTGTAGCAGCGCTGACTGGAGCTTTTCCTGTGTGCTTCCTGGAACCAACACTAAACCACATGAATCCACATTCTATCTACAATACAATGAGTCCTACTGAGATTAAAGGTAAACTATGATCAGTTTTGTCCGGATCTTTGTGATTAAACTTCGGCTAAATTAAGAAACCCCTTCCTCCATTAGACCAGGGACTACCAGATAAGGTGGAGGAAATGTGTAGCCCTCTTCCTTCATTGGAAGAGGCCCTGGGGAGCGTGGAGGAGTTGGCACGTGCTGGTGCTGCAGCACATCAGATGCAATACATCCATATTGCAGAGGTCACTTTACCCATGTTGTGCAGCTATGTTTCGCACTGGTGTCGCTTGGGCCCTGAGGGCCACACGGACTGCCCAGTCTTTACTGCTATCATTCCTCAGCATGCGAGCGACCTGATTGGCCACATCCTTCGCATCATCCACAACCATGTGGGTGCTAGCCAGTGTGACTTTGTGAAACAGCTTGCAGGTATATTAAAGACGCATGATCCCTGTGCCCAATCACCGGTTTCTGTTATTGACAGCTGTCTTGTTTATAGTTTTTTCTCAGCTGATCATATGCAAAGTCGACAGCGAGCTTCTTAAAAGCCACTTTCTTCCCCTGATGGAGAAGCTGAGAAAGCGGACCGAATGTGTCCATCTAGAAGAGGAGCAGATGAAAGCCAAAGACGGCTCTAATTCTGAAGCTGAGCTGCAGATACAGGAGAAGTACAGAGTTCTGGTCCAGGATCTCTATGCCTTCTATCCTCTTCTCATTCAGTTTGTTGATTTTAATAGGTAAGAGATTCACAAAGGAAATTTAAGTGTGGAAACTTGTTGGCGTAAAATGTTGTCAAAGTTTAAACGCTTCAGTTTTTCTTAAGTATTCAAAGGGTAGTTATAGTGACAACCAAAAAAGTTCAAAATGGTGTTTCAGGTGAATTAAATACTTTTTCATTTTGAGTAAAATTCCGATTTTTCAGGTTAACGTCCATTTATTACTGGTGTGTGTTAAATACATAAAGAGACATAAAGCCTTAAGCCACAGAACAAATTGTTATTTCAGGCTATGTTCAGCTTTACAGGAATAACTTCTGTGATGTTAATGCATTTTGGTTGGTCTCGTTTCAGAGCCAGATGGCTGAAAGAGACGATCCCTGAGGCTGTGCAGCTGTTCAAAATGGTGGCAGAGGTCTTTGTATTCTGGGCCAAATCTCATGTAGGAAAGACATACTGCATTTTCTAGGATTCTGCAATGTCAGAAATGTTGCATGTAAATCCGCTATCTCATAAATAGTGCTCA
>JAVLVB010001260.1:1040222-1050526 GCA_032876305.1 Orestias chungarensis
AAAAACCCCCCCCCCCCCCCATCTACTACTTACTGGTGTTTTTAAGTGCAAATATGTAACGTATGCATTTTTTTCACAGGATTTTCAGTTTGACCGTAAAAACAAAAGGATGAAGAGGAAGGGGGATCGTTATTCTACACACACGTCTCTCATAGTGGCTGCTATAAAGAAGCTGGTACCTGTAGGACTAAGAGTTTGTTTTCCACATGACCAGAACCTTATCATGTTGGCTAGGAACTGCTACTGTCAGGTAGGTTAGAAATATGGATATGTTCACATGCCCTATAAATGTCTTTTTTTCATTCTGTATAACGTGCTGAGGCATATTATTTGAAATCATAAAAGGCTCTGCTATGTTGTTGTTTAAAAATTCAATTTTTCTTCACAGAATAAACTTGAGGATGAAATTCGAGTGCATATTTTGAGTTACCTCCAACAATTTTATGATCAGGTAATGGCTGTTATGTTCAATTTTTGTGTAATAATATTTTATAACACAATAGTAAGCTTTCCTGACCAAACTGTCCTAAAAAAGAAACTTAAATCTGTGTTGTGTTATTATATGAAATGAAATTGAAGTAAAACCAACATAAAAAACACACTCATCAGGTATCAGTGATCCTGGCAAACTGTTCATGATTCGTCATGTTTGGGTTTGGCTGTGTACAGACTTTTTAAATAACTGCCACAAATTATGTGTTGAACTGAAATCTGATGAGTGTCTGCCCACTACAGAACTTCAACATTGTTGTCCTCGAACCATTTCTATGTCGTTTATATGAACACTTTGGGTTGTTGTCTTGTTGGATCGTTCCCTAAACTGTAATTCATTTACAGTTTCCTCCAAGATTTGCCTTAAATTTGCTGCATTCATTTAGCCTTCCAACTGTACAATCCTTCCACCAGCATCTTCCATTAGAGTGGGGGAGGTGTGATGTGCAGGGTTTGGCGTGTGCTAAACATAGCATCTTGTTTGATTGCCAGGAAAAATCTGTTTTGGTCTTATCAGATCAAAGAACTTTCTTGCACTCGTCCAAGGAGTCTTTAACAGGCCCTTTGTTGAACTCTACTTAAGTCTTATACGTTTTCTTTAACCTTGTTTTTTCTAATTGGCATACCATAAAACCTTCACAAATCCTTCAATTATGTCAGTTATCTTAAAATGGGGGAAGATTGTTTTTGCTGTATATATATATATATATATATATATTTTTGGGATTTAATTATTTTAATTTATTGGCCTTTTTTTATTATTTTTGTAGTAAAAGTCATATTTTATTCGTAATTATGATGTCTATAGTTTTGTATTTAATTTGTGTAACAAGTTTGTACCATACGAAACAGAAACCCTCTCTCATAATTTGTAATATTTAAAGTCATTTTGTTAATAAGCTCTGTCAGTGACTCAATAAGTGCTCAAGACATGAATAAAATTGCACACTAGTATGTGCAATATATATAAGCATTGTTTCCACTTACATTACCTAGTTATAATATATTTATTAATAAAAAAATGATTTAAAAAATGCATTTCAATTGTACTTGCCAAAATGTTTTAGGCAGAAATGTTGTTAACATTGTTAATATTTTTCTTGGTTTATTTGAATTGTCTTGTACACGAAAATGTGCTATACAATTAAACTTGCCTTGCCTTTTTGTTTAAATAAACAGATCTCTTGTTCTGAAAATGTTGAGTATTTTTGTTTTATTCTTTTTTTTGGTCCACCAATTTTTAGATTTGAATAAATCCATAAACAGATGGTATTTATTTGAAACAAAAGAATTAAATGTATCAATCCTGTTTCACTTCACAGACAATAAACCAAGAGGGCAATGAGATTTTTTCAGCAGATCTCCCAGCCCAGCTCGAGGCCCTAGCTGATTCACAAAGGACTGTGGAAAGGATTCTAGAAATAGCTCTAGTGCTTTATTACCTGGATCAGGTGAGTTTTAAGATTTTATAAAAAAAATTGATTAAGACTCTAAGCACACCTTTCTTCCTTTGTCTCCTTGGCCTCTATAAATACAATGACATTGAGTGCATCCCCTCTTCTCAATCATCAAACTGTGCACAGGGAATTGTGTTTGTTCAGTAAAGTGGAGTAAGGTGAGATGGAGTTAGCAGAGTGTTCATGAGCTGTCTAACTCATCATTCTACCCTGACAAGATAATTATATTATACAGGCCTTTGTTACAATATTTTTCTTTTAAACTGCATTATGTCATTATAAGATTCAGTTTTATTTATTTATTTTTGGTTTTTCCATTTTTAAGAGTGCCAAATAATATCTGAGAAATGATCTGACTGTAATAACACATGGTTTATAATCAGATTATATATTTTTTGTTTTCTTTAAACAATTAAATGCTTTTTTCTAAGCTTTTATTAACCAGTTCATATGTTTACTGAGCTGGTTTGTAGCTAGTAAGTTATAACAAAATGTGACTGGCTTGAATAGGATTTTGCTTTTTTTTTTTTTTTTGTTTTTACTTATCTTGACTTAAGCCTAATTTTATTAGCTAATGCGTAACGTGCTTGAAATTCTGTAAGTTTACACTTTTAAGAAGTCTGCATCCTTATTAATTCTCAACATGCGGTTATTTAAAAGCTTAGAATTGCTTGAATTTGTTTAACTTTATGTCTTCTGTTCCTCCGACTGTCAAGCATGGTTTTTAGTAATTAAATATATTTTTTGTCCTCTTAAAAATTTACCCTGTTACTTTTTTTTCTCACATTGCAGTACTTGAAATGATCATATTAATATTGATAACATACCTGAGTAATTACAAAATACAGTTCTCAAATTATAATTTTATTAAGGAAAAAAATGTTTACTATTATTATTATTTGAATGACATTTTTAAAGGTCAGAGTTGGTTTGACTCCATATATGCAGCTCATGTTAATCATCAATAAACTGTAACTGTATAAATAATTAAAACTGAATTACCACAACAGTTTATCAGTCACTCATCACATAATACCAAAAGAACTGTAAGCTTCACTTCCCTTAGTTGAAGTTACTATATATAATTTAACAGAACATAAAAATGCATCCATTGGAGAATTCCAATGCCAGGACCACTGCTGAACAAAACGACAAAGATCTACAACATGCCAAAACAGATTTTATCATTCCCAAAACTGTAAGAAAGAATTGGAAAAATTTGGAAATAGTATAAAGATCTGGTATAAAAGTGGACAACATTTTGAAAAAAAAAAAAAGCAAAGCAACAACAGTCAAATGTGGCAGGAATTACTTGCTGTGTTTATTGGAACAATGAATTTTGCTCTCTAGCAGAAAAATTCAGAAGGAGAATGTCTGGTTATCTGTTTGTTAATAAACTTCAGCACACGTGGCATCTAAGTCTTCCAATAAGGATGATTGAAAACAATTTTAGAAACAAAAGTTTTTTAAATCTCATGTGAAGCTGAAAATGTAAGACATAAAAATTTTGACTGGAGGACAAATAAGAAAGAATTAACAAATCTTTAGGGAGTAAAAAACTTTCATTGTTTTTTTACAAAGCAATTTAGGTACATTATGTATGATTTTTTTTTTCTTTTTTCTAGGTAGAGCACCCACAGAAAACTATAAAACATTCTTGGCATAAGATTTTGTCTAAACAAAGGAAACGTGCGGTGGTGGCTTGCCTAAGGATGACTCCCCTCTACAACCTGCCACTGTAAGACCTAAAATCTAATGCTGGAAACATTAATTTATATTATTTTCCTAATTCGTGTACAATTATTTCTTTTATGAACAAATAAGGATGAGGGAATGATCACGTACAATAAAAAAAATACCCTCTTGACAATAAATGTTTTGTTTTCTATTTCCACCAACTGTTCATTTATGTTTTCTTTCAGGCACCGAGCTAGTAACCTTTTCCTGCAAGGCTACAATAAATCTTGGACATCAACTGAGGGACATGGCTTTGAGGAGATGCTTGTGGAGGATTTAGCTGTGAGTTCAACAGAGAAGCTGTGCTAACATTTTTTAGGGATAATCATGCATTAAAATCGTTAAATCCACTTGGTGGGCCATGTGGAGTTCAAATTACATTTCTGTTTTGCATATTACAATGACTATAAAACTTATGAAAAACAGCATTTAATAATTTAACTGTCTTTATTTCAATGCATTTAGTTGGTTCATGCAGCCAGAACCTTATAAAATGAATAGTGCTCAAAAATAAATAGCTTTTATTTTTAAATGTAAACAGATGATCCTTTTCAGACAACATATTTAGCAGTAAACATTATGACAGACATTTGAACCTTAGTTTATCATACAACAGGACATGTTTAAAATCTGTGTTGTTCCTGTTGACAATTTTTTGTATGGAAGTTTTTCTGTTTAAATCGGGCTACTTTATTCTCAGCTTTGATTTTAATCTAAAATTCTGCAGGTACTACTGCCAACATGGTTAATTAATTTAGGCTTTGCTTTGAATACCATGAACAAAGACGGTGAAATAACACAGACAAAAAAATAGATATATTTGAATTCCAACATTTATATATTCTTTTTACCCTTAAAATTAATATTACTATGCAATATTGTGCGTATGTGCAAATAAGGAACCATGATCTCTTTAGTTTCTAGTATGCTGTAATGAGCAGTGTGATATCATTTAAGAACATGTGCCAGTGGCTGTGCCCTCTCTCCTTGAACTGCAGAAGGGACGAGTGATAAAACCTTGGGAAGGTGAGAAAGGGAAAGTAAAGGAGGTGAAAGAAGAAACCAAGGCAATCGATCCTCTCCTACAACTCATTATGCTATTTAGTCGAAGTGTGCTGATGGAAAACAGGTATGCGTGTTCCTTATAAAAGATCACATCCACAGACAAACGGCTACCTCCTTTAATTACTGCCTAAATCTTAAATCTTATAGAAAATCAATTCTACACTATTTCAAATTGGATTATTATTTAAGTTATTCATAAATGTCTCCATAGCTCTGCACACACTTGTGAGAAAACTTTTTTATTTTTTTAGACTTTTAAGATTGTTTTCGAAGGAGCAGTGTTATTTTTCTGTACATGTAATCTGACTCGACAAGTGAACCCAACATTTTGCCATACTCATTTGTTTTTCTTCGTTTAGTAAGCTTGATAATGACAACCTCTACAAAAGTTATGCTGCTATAATGGCCAAGGTAACAGTCAAACCTATTTTTATTATTATCTAAATGTTTGATGCATAAATATATTTACAAATGCATGGGAACTAACAAAGTCACTTATTTATTTTTATAAGAATTTTACCAAATTCTTATGATAAAAAAATCTGAATTTAATTCTTAAGCATATCTGCATTACAGTAAACATAATAGAAATAAGTTAGATGTTTATAGATTTGACCATAGGCCAAATATACTCCTGTAGTCAAAGTACTAAATTGCAAAAAGAGGTGCAAAGCATTGGTAAATAATTTATTGTTTACACATCGCCTGCTGGTTTTGTATCATCAATCCGTTGGTTTTTCCCCAGAGTTGCTACATAGAGAGCCAAGATGATCAGGAGCAGGAAGCAGAAAGCTTTGAAGTGAGTAAACTGGCTCAGACTTTCAAAATAAGTTAGTAATCTGATCCTAGATGTGTTGAAACATATTATTTATCTTAATATTTCCAAATAAAATTCCATTTTAACCTTTTTCTTTATAAAATTGTCACCATTACAGGAGAAGGAGATGGAGAAACAAAAGCTGCTGTACCAACAAGCCAGGCTTCATTCTCGTGGAGCATCTGAGATGGTCCTGCAAACTATTAGCGACAGCAATGGTATGCAAAGTTAAAAAGATTAGATGAAATCAACGCTGTAGTTTATTGCATTAAATATTTTGGTAGAGGATCTTCAGCTCATTCTCATTTTCACAACATTGTTCATACGCCCCCTCATCTCCAGTAACGCCCCCTGATATCGGGAGCGCGCACGTCCTCAGCACATGCAGTCTGTTTACATCTGCGGGACCATTTTCGCTGCCTTACGGGGAGAACCTCTCTTCAATGGTGAATGACGCGTCTTGCCCGGCCCGTTTTACTTCCTAAACAACAATCTGCGCATGCGCGAATTCAGACATGAGCGCGCATTGTACGGGTCGGGTGGGTGGGAATATTAGTGAAATAAGTCATCGCTTAAATTTTATTTCCGCATTGACAGCCAGTTATTTTTCACCATCAATTTCAATGGGATTTTCCATTGAAATTTTTCTATTGAAGAAGATCCTCTCCTATACCTTTAAGAGACTATACATTTCACAAAACTTGCTTTTGATGGTACAAACAATGTACAATTCCTCTTCCATCTGCAGGAGGGATAAATAGTAGTGTGGTTATTGTTATATGTTGATTGTGTACTGTACTGTGTTGTAGGTGAGATGAGTGTGTCGTGTTAATTGTTATTTGATACTCTGTAACCCTGGCAAAACAATTTCCTTCGGGATCAATAAAGCCTATCTTATCTTATCTTATCTTTCAAGGATGTGAGACTACTGGTGAATGGTAACGGAGATATTCTGTTCTTGGTTAATTTTAGGCACCATGGGAGTCATAATTGGGCCTACTTTGAAACTAGGTATTGCTCTTCTCAACGGAGGGAATTCAACAGTTCAGCAGGTAAAAAAACAACAAAAAACATTTCTTTGTAAAATAAATATTTTTTTTACATGTTATTCCTGTAATTTATGCAGATTATGCTTACATTGTTACTGCCTGTTAATTAATCAGTTAATTTAAGATTCAACAGAGATAAAAAAAAAATTCTTAAAAAAAAAAAAAAAAAAAAATTATATGTTCATCAAATAAACCAAAACCTTAAGGAATCTAAAATTCTTGGCTCCCATTACAATAACTCAGGCTAGTAGTACCACCATGACAGGGGCGCAGATAGGATTTTGCAACTGGGGGGCGAAGCTGCCAGCAGCAGCCCCACCACTAACTTGGCAAGATGATATGGGTTGAATGTGTGTGTGTGTGTGTGTGTGTGTGTGTGTGTGTGTGTGTGTGTGTGTGTGTGTGTGTGTGTGTGTGTGTGTGTGTGTGTGTGTGTGTGTGTGTGTGTGTGTGTGTGTTTGTGTGTGTGTGTGTGTGTGTGTTCTAGATGACTGCTTACTGTTTTGTCTACCCTTTGTATTTATCTTTAACATCTCTTCTAGATCTGAGACCTGTACTGTCAAACTTAATCGCCCATCATTGGAAGAAAACAAAACTTATTGATTCTGACACTGCTTCCAATTACTCACCAAGCATGCCATACCCCAAATCTGTTTAATTTAAACATTATCTGACTTCAAGCACACTGGTTCTTTAAGAAAACCAAAAGAGAAGGGTGTATAAAAAAAAAGGTAATTAAAACTCACTTTTTACTGTGCTTTACAAACACAAACAACACAGCCTACAAACACAAATAAAAGTGTAGATCTACTCTACATGAGTTTTCAATAAATGGCCTCAAATGCAGAATTAAGTGAAGTGAAGGATCCAAAAACCTCTCTCCTCGATCTGAATATATGTCTATGTATGTCTTCCCTGTTCAGATTGTCCAGCCACTCTTGGTGGATGTGGCACACTGGAGTCTAAAAAATAATTTACTGTGTCTATAAGGCGAGATAACAAGCTAACAGACTCAAGTCATTCTTTGGAGTCAATTCAACGGAGGTTTGAATGACAACAACACGATTGTGCTAAACGCCAACACTGATTCACCTTAAATTGAAGACATTGTGCCCGTCTAAATAATTGTATATTTCCATGTCCAGTTCAGCTAATATAAGTCATGATATCTGACTACGTGTTTGTAACTAAACTTACAGTTTACAGGTTAAAATGCTTACGTTAGCGTTAGCATGCTAAGCGTCACTACAGTGACATTTGCCTGACTGGACAGTTCATTTTTCACAAAGTTCAAACTGTAATATCCTAAACTATTAGGCTTGGCATAATCACAGATTCAAGTAAACATTTCTAAAAGACCCCCAACAACTCCAGAAGGTTGCAATGCCGAATTAAATGGATAATAAATAAATGTACAAAGGTTGATTCCCCCCTCCCTTGTGAAATTGGCACCTCTATTACTCTATTATACGATTTTAGTTCCACTGCGACATTACTTTGAACACACTACCAAAAAAAAGGCACAGCTCACTTACATTTGTTAGTTATTGAAAAAAAGATCCAATAGGTTTCTGCCTTTTAGGTTTGGCTGGCCTCATCATGCTGCCCTGTTGGTAGGTTTTGGGGAGCATGAAGCTGTCCCATTGATGCCTGTCATACTCGTTCTGGGTAAACATGGCAACAATGACGCAGCTCAAGAACGAAGTTTTTGCAACGCATGCGGTAACGTGCAGTAAATAAAAATTGTTAATCAATCTTTGGATTTTCTCGAGAAGTTTGCAGAATTTTCTTTTTTTTTAAATAAAAGTGAGGGGGACAGATCGAAGGGCATTCAAATCTGGGTGTGTCAAAACCCCCCAGACACAACCTCTATCTGCGCCCCAGCACCATGACCACTTATTAGCACAATACTGACCAATAGGGCTGCAAAACAGCTAATAGTTTGAAATATAAAACTAAATGTTGTGACAAGACTTAGGAAAATTGTGGGGGGAAGGATTTAATTAACAACCATATTAAACAGAAACACGGTCCACAATAACAACAGGAAGTTGGAGTAAAATAAAATGAAATTTGGTGTGAGAGTTTGAGAACTACATATAAAAACAATAAAAGTGAACACCTGGAATCTGTGAAACAAAACAAAATAATTAAATATCCGAAAGAATGTAATTTTCATGGGCTTGAAACTAGCCCATAGGTGAACCCTGAAATAATAGATTAACAAATTGAGATGATGTTTGGACATGCTATTTATGGGACGTTTATAAATTTTGATAGGCTAAGAGAAGCAGGGAAATGTTTAAAGAGTATAAAAAAACGTTAGTCAAGATGCATTTGTAAGTCTGGGCACAATGTGTTTTTCATACATTTTATTTGTGGTTGGTGGTTTAACATAAACTCCTTATCCACAATACCGGCAACTGAGAAACTACTTCCTTTTTTACTTCAAAATAATGAGTCTCAGAGAATCGGGGTATCATATTTAAAGCACTGACCTTCATACTACAGATTATAGTAAAAGCTAACACTTAATGCACCCTAAAGCGTTATGTACATGCTGTACGAAACCTTATAGTATGCTGCACATATCATGCTAGGATAACTGTCACAATTTCTTAGTACACTCCTACCGACCGCTAATAGGAGCATGATGTTACAATATTCACTCTTGCTTCATGAGGTCCCCTTTTTGTTGATTATGCTTTATAGAAAATGCTGGACTATCTAAGAGAGAAGGACCATGTAGGCTTTTTTCAGAGCATGGCTGGACTCATGCAGTCATGTAGGTGAGTGGCTGAAGAAAGATGCATTTTAATCAGAAATAGCTGACAGATTAACAATATGATAATAATGTTTGAAGTTAAACGTTTTTCCTAACCAATTTTCTATGTGTGTGATTTCTTGCTACCCAGCGTTCTGGATCTGAACGCGTTTGAGAGGCAGAACAAAGCAGAGGGATTAGGCATGGCCACGGTTGAGGGCTCAGGTACTGTATTCAAATGCAAAAGAAGAAAAAAAATCCCTTACTGTTAATCCATGTCATAGTGAATGAGACAGCGTAACGATCTCTGTCCAATTTTGTAAGTATTTCTTCTCCATCAGGATCAACATCTATTTTTCAAAATGCCATGGTCAGGTGACTTTCTAATGTGTGAAATTCACTGCCAACTGTTCAGTATTTTACATTCTGCTGTGATCTTTTTATTCACAGGAGAAAAGGTGATGTCTGACAAAGATCTGACGTGCGACCTGTTCCGTTTTCTACAGCTTCTCTGCGAAGGACACAATTCAGGTTTTTCTTAGAATTTTAAAATGTTTTTCAATGATGCAAACTAACAATCATTAAGCATAGAAAATGGAAAGATGTTTCTTATTTTTTTTAATAGCATCCTCACTAATATAATGCGTTTTTTTTTTTTTAATGACTTAGATTTTCAGAACTATTTAAGAACACAAACAGGACACAACACAACGCTCAACATTGTTATATCAACCGTTGACTATTTGCTAAGGGTACAGGTGAGTCACTTTAATTGTTTTTATGAAATTAAACCATTGCAGGAATAGGAAGCTATAAACTATGCTGCTCTTTGGACCACTGTGAATTTCTTTATACTTGTATAATAGGATACCACCTGTTCAGAATGTCGATCCAGATCCTTGTTACTTTATATTGCGCAGTTA
>JAVLVB010001260.1:1050626-1064208 GCA_032876305.1 Orestias chungarensis
ATATATATATATATATATATATATATATATATATATATATATATATATATATATATATATATATATATAAAGCCAACAAAACTAGTGGGGTGATATGATTCTAAGGCACGCATTTTGCAGAAGTCACCAACTTTCCGACAGAGTCAATGGCTACAGACCTCTTAAATTCATGTGGTCTCTAGATTAAATATCTGTTTGTAGACTACCTAATTTTTCAAATTTACATGGGTGTTGCTCCATTGGAGCCATACTTTGCCAGGTGCAATGCAAGTTCTGGATCCAATGGGGTGAAGATGTGTTCTCTCAAGTGACAAATTATGTTTCTATGTCTGAAAATCCAATGTATGAGTCTGGGTTTGACAGTTATCACTAGAATGATACTTGCCTGACAGCATTTTATCAAGTTAGACTTGATGTAGAGGATATTATGGTTTGGAGCTAGTTTTTTAAGGAGTTTTTTTTTAGTTACAGTAAAATCACTACTAATATTTCTATTAGTCGTTGACAATGTTATGTTACTGCCACATGTTTTAAATATTTGCGAAAAAGCAAGGGGGTGGGCCTACATCACATTAAACTCAGTAGATTAAGAAAATAATTTTCCTCATGTTAATTTGTTTATAGAAGCAGAAAAGCAAATAATTTTAGTACCATAGTTTATATTTGGATCAGTATATCCAACCACAATCAACTACAATATGGATCTGTTTTTATCTTAAATCAAAAATACAGAGGGACAAACTGTGTGCCATTTTATATATTTCCTTTTTAATTAAAGGAGAATTTTCGTTTTCTCTCTTTCTTTTTTAAACCACAGGAATCAATCAGTGATTTCTACTGGTATTACTCGGGTAAGGATGTTATTGATCCTCTGGGACAGGAAAACTTTTCCAAGGCCATTGAAGTTGCAAAACAGGTCTTCAACACGCTCACCGAGTACATACAGGTTTGTCCAATTGTTTTACACTGTTTTTGTAGTTGCATTTGTAATATTATGCCTAATGAATAACTTTGCTTTTCAGTAAAACAAGTGCACAACATGTTTTACACTGTAACTGATGATGTAGCAATACATGTATTTATTTTATTTATTTGTCACACTCAACAAATGTGAATAAAGAGAATTGAGAAGTGTCAGTACTTGATTTAATCGTTAATGTGAGGAAAGACTTGAGGGGGTTTATGAGATTATTATTTTTATGTGATTTATTTGCATGTATTTATAAGTATGTCAGGTTCCGTATTTTAACTTTTCCAGTTAATTTAATCCCAGCTAACTGCTTAACTTATTTTGAAACATGGAAATATCTTTTTTAACGTTTTGATAATCACAAGTTGATTTGTCAAACCTGTGCATCCTTGCTAGAAACAGAAAGACCATTTTTAAATCTTTTAGCATAGTGTTTTACAAGCCCAAGGTTAAAGCATCAACCTCTACACTGCTTCATCTTGCATATCTTTGCCTGCATTATAAGCATCAAGACAGGTTTTATTTATCAGGTGCTCCTAATTTAGTTGTGTATTGCTGTTTAAGTTAGAAATTGTTAACAGCTAAAGCACAGCTGCTTTTTGCTTTTCATAATGATGCAATTGTCAGATAGACTCCACAAGCTTACAGTTCCAAGAGATTATTGGTGATCTCATCAGTTTATCCTCAGAGGACCTTGATTGGCTAAATGCAAATGAGGAAGGAAATGGCCAATTGACTGAGTTGGAACAGTCCTGAAATCAACAGAAAGTAGGAACAATCTCCTAACATTGACATGCATCTTGCCTAATGGGTTGAAGCACTACCTACCTCAAATTACATAGCAATCAAGGTTGCAACATTTTGTCTTCACTGCATTAAGCTCTACCGCAACTTCTTTTTCCTAAGATCGTATCCTGCCTCCACCGAGGAAGGATGCTTTAAAAGTCAGCCCTGGCAAGCACTAGCCGACAACATTTGAACCCATAACTCCTTTGTATTTCACCTGCAGAAATGGATTATCTGGGCTTCTTTTAAATACCAAGTGAGCTAGGGCACTTTGGGGAAAAAAAAGATTCTCGCTGCATTCACTTTTGAGCACCACTCTCCACCTTTTCACCGACATCTTGCTTTTCATCCCTGCGTTTTCTTTTGCTGTACATTTTAAAGACAGACAGCTGATGTACGTAATTCAACGTTGTCAGTGCAAAATATTAAAAAAAAAATTCTTTATTGTACGGTGATTTATTTATTTATTTTTGTCTTGAGCCTTACTGAGGGTTGGGCCCTGGGGCTTGACCCTGGTAAACCCATGCACTAATACGTGGTTGATTTTAGGTACATGGTTTATTCATTGAGTATTGTGGCTTTAAGGTTGAGGTATTTGGTAACAAAATTAGCATATTTTAAAGACAAGCTGTTTGTGTGTTTTCTGGTTTATGTGTATAGTGTGAACTGTCTGGCATTGTGAATTCATCCCTGCATGAAAGACTGATGGCTTTTGAAACTCAGGATGCCCTCTTTGCAAAGTACAACAAACTCAAAATGATTCTGTGATTATATAAATAAACAAAAAAATAGTAATCAAAAAAATAATTAATAAATCTAGAAGACAAACACTGTTGCCTTTCCAATGCATGACATGATATATTTCTCCAGTTGCTGCACTTTTTGTGAGTTATTTTAGGTATCAGGTTAAAATTTGACATGCATATGAAACAAGAATGTAAATGAAACCGCATTAAAACAGCCTCAATGAATTTAAGGAGTTACAAATAGAGGGATTTTAATTTCAAAAATTTAAACAGTTATTTTTGCATCCTCCTGTCTTTACTGCCTGTGCATTTTTGTGTTTATCTAGGGTCCATGTGGTGGAAATCAGCAGAGTCTGGCTCACAGTCGTCTCTGGGATGCGATTGTGGGATTCCTCCACGTGTTTGCTCACATGCAGATTAAGCTCTCTCAGGTACCGCTGGTACAGTACCGTTTAATTATTTTTTTGTTTTTTGTAAAAAATAAATAAATAAATAAAAACGGTTTCAATTGACTTCTTTAAAATCAAACTTTTATTTTTTTTATTTAGCCTAGCTCTTGTATGTATTGACAAATTTCTAATAGAGTTTTACCAGCTATAGCCAAGATATGACGCAAACATCTTTGACTGTAAACAGATTTTTTTGTTGTGCAGGATTCAAAGCATACAAAACTTCTGAAAGAACTCATGGATTTACTGAAGGACATGTTAGTGTTTCTGCTTTCCATGTTAGAAGGTAATTCATTTATAAGTTTTCAGTTAATTTGAAATGAATTCATTATGTTTTTTATACTCATACTCCCTACAGTTTTTCCCATTGCAACCAAAAACTTAAGAGCTTTAATTAATTTTATTGGCATAGATCACCACATAGCCAGTTCACTTTTGATTGTGTCTCTACCAACCTTTTACATTACAGACAGATATTTTTGTTTTTGAAAAATCGAACTTTCAATCCTGTTTTTTTTATTTCTTTTTCAGTTTTATGCTGCATTTAACCCTTACCTATTTAAGGATTTCCCTTCTAATGGATGTTTTACCCACAATATAAAGCTTCCACCAACTCAAATGTCACATTGGGGATGTGTGTTAGGTGGTTATAAGTGGTTAACCATGACATGTAGTGAAACCTACATTTATTACTATATCTAAATAAAATGTTATTAGCTATTTGTTATTATTTTTTTTAAGTTATTAAAGAGTCGCTTGCGCCTCTGGAAGAACAAGTTGCTGACTAATGTAATACAATGTGTGCAACATTTGGTACACTTCACCTCAGCTCCACACGTTCAATGAAAAATTGCAAACATTACTTATAGTACCTAAAAGACAGCCTTTGTATTAATAAATCCTGAAGTCAATGAACCAAAGCGCAAAAGCATACATTTATAGAAAGTATAACAATTGCTTTTTTATTATTGATTATGATTTTAAAACAGATTTGGTTTTCAGTACTGCAGTGTAGAGTGCTGGAAAAAAGGAAGTTGCAAAGAAAGACGGTAGTCTTTTGCAGTAGGGTTTAGACTCAGCACCCATTATTTGATTACACATTTTTATGTTTCTCTCTTGCAGGCAATGTTATCAACGGAACAATTGGAAAGCAGATGGTGGATATGTTGGTGGAATCATCAGGCAATGTAGAAATGATCCTCAAGTTTTTCAATATGTTCCTTAAACTAAAGGACTTAACTTCATCAGAGGGCTTCAGAGGATATGACTCTGACTGTAAGGGCACTATATACAGCAAGGACTTCCAGAAAACCTTGGAAAACTGCAAACATTTCTCACAAAGAGAGATTCACTTCCTGCTCTCTTGCAGTGAAACAAATAATAGTGAGATCTTGGAATATGAAACATTTGTGGATCGTTTCCATGAGCCGGCAAAAGACATTGGCTTCAGCATCACAGTTCTCCTAACCAATTTGTTCGAGCACATGCCCAAAGATCCTAGGCTGAAGACATTCATGGAGCTTGCAGACTGTGTCCTGACTTACTTCCAGCCCAGTCTTGGACGCATTGAAATTCTTGGCAGCGGTAAGCGCTTTGAAAGAGTCTACTTTGAGATCAGTCAATACAGTCGCACACAGTGGGAGAAGCCACAGGTCAAGGAATCCAAGAGACAGTTCATTTTTGATGTGGTCAATAAAGGAGGAGAAAAGGAGAAAATGGAGATGTTTGTCAACTTCTGTGAAGATACTATTTTTGAGATGCAGCTTGCTGCCCAGATATCCACATCCAACTTTGAAGAGAAGTGCACTTGCAAAGACGAAGAGGACAAAAGTGAGCTTGAAGAGAATAAACTCCAAAATTACAAGGGGTTGATGTTTCTTTACTATTTGTGGATGATGCTGACTTGTGTCCTGTCTGTTAAAAATCTGAAGATTTTAATGAGGATGACTTTGAGGGATGTCCTCACAAGAGCAGTTCAATTTCTCAGATTCATTTGCATGCTTCAGTTCAACTGCATTTCTGTCATCATCTATCACGTGATGTATTTGCTATACCTCACATTTGTTAACAGCGGTCTCATAGAGGCAGCAAAAAGAATGAAGGTGTCAGACTTGCTTGGAGGTATCCTTGAACCAACTCTTGATGAGGTCATGGAGGTGCCAGGCCATGTGGATCAACCGAGAAAGTACTCTGCTACTTTCTCATCCCAGAAAGAATTAAGAGAGATTGAGCAGATGGCTCTATTGACCTTCAACAAGGATGTGGACCTATCAGACATATTCGGTCTCAAACTGAAGAAGGAGGGAGATCAGTACAGACTTGTAACACAAGATTTTTCTGACAGTCTGGCTAATCAGTCCAATTCAACCACCAGAACGATTATCGACAAAGATATTTCTGAGCAGCACCAGACTTTGGTAGGAGCTATTTGTTAATTTTAATGCTTTTGGGAGTTCTGAAGAATGTTTTTAGTTTTCTGAAAGTGTTTTAGTCTCATTACTCTTATTGCTTTGAGATCATACTAATTAGGATACATTTTTTTATTTGAATATAAATTTCCCTGAGAGCAGGTTTTGGAGCACTTGGGCAAAGAGAAAATCGAAGATGAGAAAACAGAGGATTTACAGAAAAAAGAGTGAGTATCTTTTTTTTCTTTCCCAATAATCCTATGCCTTTCAAAATTGTTTTTTCCCCACAAAACTTTACATATTGTATTAGAATTATATTTAAAAGACCAATTTACTCTGAAAGATTTAGTAAAATAATTGACACATTTTCTACTGAACTCACTTAACTAATTAAAAAAAATCTACTTCTCTAATTTAAGAGTAATTCAATATCAGTACAGCTACAATCATTCTGTGAAGACCTGAAAGGGTTTTCTTATTAAAAAATCGCAATTAAGACCAAATAAAATAGCAGTCAATAGATAAAGTTGTCACTGGGTTTAGAACAGTTGTTTGTAACAAAGCTTTAATTATGCCGACTTCCTATCTTTGTCTGGGGAAAAAAACTATTCATATTTTTAGTCTGTGCTCCCTGTGTAAGGGGAGCCATTAAACATACAGCCATTTCACAAAAGTCAATACAGTAATAAAAGATTAGATATTCGTTTTATTATATATACTGCTTACTGTCAGCTATTTTCCTTCCACCAGATTAAGCAAGCATGCAGCAAACAGAATACTTGATGTTTCAGAGATAACATTGAGGTGAGATAATAGATATTTGTAAAATAAAGGTTGGGGCACACTTATTTAGTTGCACAGCAGCTGTTTTCTCTAATGTAACAATGCTAAGTAATAAAAGCCCTAATCTGTCACCGGTTTTCTGAAAAAACACAAAAATGGTGGCACAAATATTCTTGACTCCTTTATTCAAAGCTTTGTCTTGCTATTCTGTTGATGCTAAGAATGTGACAACCAGATTATTTTGTGAAACATATTTTGGTAAACAATAGATGAGTAACACACAAACAAAAGACTATTTTGTTTCTTTACAAACATAAAAAACACAGATTTCCTTTTTTTACCTTTAGAACTTATTTTTTTTTTACATTTTAAATGAAAATTGTTACACCTAACAACTCAACAATTCTAGTAAGAAAACATTTGGAAATTATTGGCAAACAGAGTATGCCAACAATAATGGGGCTGGTATAGAGTAAAAACATGTTTATCACTCACAGCAGGGCCACTTCATCATCTGGCCCTCGTGGCATATGTCTATGTGGCCATTGTATTTCCCTTTATACAGTTAGCACAGCAAACATAAAGCAAGCTGTCCTGGTCAAAAGAGAATAAAATTGAACTATTGGCGTAATGAATGGCAACACAACAGATGGTACTAAATATAGGACAATGCTGGAGGCTGATTTTTTGGAGCTGCTGCAAAATACAGAATTTCACCTTCCAGTGCACCAAAATAATAGATTAAAAAAATAAAGCCAAGCCTTAAATAGAATATTTTAAATTGGTAGAAAATATTGAGCTAGGATGTCCAAGTGAAAGCCTAGGACTGAATCAAATTAAGAACCAGTGACAATACTTTATAACTAAGTGTTGCTCAGAGACACTCAAACACACCCAATCCATTGTAACTTCATAACATTGTGACTGTCTAAACGAATCATTCATCAAACAGGTTAAAGTGGTGTATGATGGCAATGCAAACAGTATAAATCACATATAGAATTAGGCTACCTCATATAACCAATGTGAACATTGTTGGATTGAAATGTAGTTTTTTCCCCTTCCCTAATTCATTAAAACACTCTTGAACCTGCCTTTTGTGTTTGGAATCTTTTCAGAAAGAAGAAAACTGAAAAGAAAAGTAGGAATTCGAAAGAGACACAATACAGAGCCAAGAGATGCTCTAATAGGTCAAAGGAACCACACAGTCAACATTCTGCTATCTGGGAAACGATAAGCTCGTATAAGAAAATACTTCTGGTAATGTACAAGTACAGCAACACGTGCTCAACATCCAGTTCAGTTTCATAGCAATAACGAAAAAAATATTGAGGCAGAATGCAAATGTTTCTTCCCTTATTTTTTTCCCCCCAGAACTACTTTGCAAGAAATTTTTACATCATGCGTTTACTATCATTGTTTGTTGCTTTTGCAATAAACTTCATCCTTCTTTTCTACAAGGTGAGAACAACCTAATAGGAGCTACTTATGTGTCTGATTTTGCGTGTCATACTACGTAGAACCACTGGGGAGGGTTTCAAGTGTGTAACAGACTGTCTTAAATAATGTAATTATGTAATTTCTATTAAACGTGCTTAGCAATTAACTAGGCTTAACCAACGTTTGATTAAACTAAATAAAAATGTCAACTGTTAGCTTTTTCCCCTCATTCTTTCCAGGTAGTATCTCAGCCTGCCTCCAAAGAAGAACAACAAGTGACAACATCTGTGTATGGAGAACGACTGCTGTCCACTATAAAAAATACCAGCAATGCCAGAGTTCATTTTGTGCTTGAAGAGAACAGTGGTTACATGGAGCTGTGCCTCCATTTGCTTTCAATTGCACACACAGTGATTACGTTCTGCTGCATTATTGGTTATTGCTGCCTCAAGGTATCCCTGTTCAATAATGTTCTTCTTTTTCAAAAGCCATTGTATGCAGACTACACAAGTAAACTTTGGCTGTAATTTGAAATTGACTGAAGATTAGAGTTTTCCCTCATATATGAAAGATTCTTAATCTTTTGCGTGAGAAAAAGCTAAGGATCAAAAGTTTTCTCATCATTGCACAAATAAAACAAAAACTCAATACTAAAACTAATATTCAGGCAAGAACCAATGGCAATATTTCTGACCAATTTACCTGCTCATATTTTGCAGCAATAATTAACGCTATACTTTTATTGCTAAACAGATTTGCTCACTTAAAATTACACAAAAAGTTAAACTTTAATGATGCCCCCACTCTAATACAAATAATATAGTGTGAAATGAATTGAAATGTCACTAGACTTCCAATCCAAAGCTCATGGGTTCAAATCCAGCCCAGGGCAAAAATACAGCATCCAGTGTGGGTCCTTAGGCAAGACCCTTTGCGCTACTGCCTACCTGGCACTTGCAAAAATGGCTGCCTCGGTGTGGTTTACACCAAAAACAATTTCCTACGGGATCAATAAAGTATACATTATCATTATTATTATTATTATTATTATGTGGTAAGACACAGATGTAGGATCAAATAGTTTGGCTTGCATTTCTCCAACCGAGTTCCTTCACAACAAATTTGTTTATTAACTTTGCTTACACTAGAAAACTGTCCAAAATATCTAAAGCATTAAGAAATGTTTGCATTAGAATGGCTGGATCCAGCCTACTTCTTGAAAACCAGACCTACTGTTTAATCCCTTTAGCAATAAAACCTCGTATACAGGCCAACCCTACTTTGCAGTCTAGCACTCGTCTAACGCTGGCTTGCTTCAATTTTAATGCTTTGCACTGTTTTTGATGATGTACGGCTGGAAGTCATGCACTAATGTTAGGTTTAAAGCCACATAATTTAAAGGTCTAAAAAAAATCTATATTTTTTGACTACAGAAAGGTGTAAAACTATATGTGCATTATATCCCTCTGTATACTGACACTGTATTTTTGTCTTCCGTTGCCTCTCACATACTAAGTTGCTTTTACTCTCTGTTTGCAATTAGGCTTGTGACAGATGAATGTAAAATCCCTAGATCAAACAGTGAACAAAATGGATTTATTAACTTTGCATTTTGTAGGGATGATACATCGGCTGGATATCCTGGTTTGTGTTGTGAAAAGTAATCTACAATAATTTGTTTGGTATCTTTTTTGAAATGGGTATGTGGTTTTGAATTTGACAATTATTTGCAGAAAACTATTTCCCAGACTAGTGTATTTGATTAAAAGGTGCCGTTAGTGATCTTCAAGCGTGAAAAGGAGGTGGCACGACGACTGGAGTTTGATGGGCTGTATGTGACACAACAGCCTCCTGAGGAAGACATTAAAGGGAATTGGGACCGCCTGGTCATCAACACAATGTATGCTCATGTCTTTCTTGATTCAAAGCAGATAACATTTTTAACAGATATTTTTTGTCTGTTTATCTGATATAATGTACTTGTAACACACCTTTATAATAAAAAAACTCAGATTCAAATGACTTTTTATCATGTAAAGTTATATTTTGCTTAACTATTTCTATATATTTTCAGATCATTTCCAAGTATATACTGGGACAAATTTGTAAAGAGAAAGGTGAGATCTTCCACATGGATTCCTTCATTAAGTCCTATTTAAATTCACATTTTAAGCTGAAAACCTCTCCACATGCGTGTAATTGTATGCAGATTTCATGCAGTGATTTAAACCATTAAACCATCAACTGATCTGTGATGAAAGATTTAATGGCAGCTGTAATTATTCCACTGTCAAGTATAAATAATTGTATTATCTTTGGAGACAGTTAAATACTTTAAAGCTCCCATCTTAGATTACTACTTGTGCTGTAGACAGAGATGTTGAGGAGTTTCAGCTTTTTCTACAAAAGTATATTTTTCCCGTTTTGTCTAGCACACTGACATCATGAATACATATTTTATCCCCTGTAATTTATTGAAGCAAAACAAAACATTTTTTTTGTTTAAAAATAAATCTCAAACCCATCTCTTAGGAAAAGGTTGTTGTTTTTTATGATGTCTTACAGTACCTTCCATATTGGAAATTATTACTGAGCCAGTGATGTTCTCTTAAACGTTTTCCATGAAGTCCATAGTACAATTGCTATGCATGATAATTATGCTTCAAATGGATGCTCACTAATCCTAGACTTTCAAAGGGAAAAAAATTTTTCTTGGAAGTGTTTGAAAACGGAATAAATATTTTGAATGAAAATTAATTTGAATCACATCTGTAACGCTGACTCAGACATTTAAACCTCCATTCTAGTAATTTTTTTTACTCCTACGCACAAACAGTATGCTTTTGTTATGTTGCAAAACAATGTTTTGGTGATTATTAATCAAGATACTTCTTGCTCAAAAAATGCTTTTGAAAAAATTAAGGCAGCTAACCAAGTGGGGCTCTAATCTAAGGTATAATCTGTTTAAATGTAACAATTTTTTTTATTATTCAAACATCCATATCCATGTAGTTGGCAAATTATTTTCCTTAAAAGAAGCAGTTTTTGCAATATTTATATCATCCTTCCTTTATACCTTACACTGCCTATATAAATCAGATATCATAATACATTTTTTGTTCCTTCTATAGATTTACCCTTCGTATTAATCAGGTTTGTCCCACCTTTTGTTAGTAGGCCACATTTTTTTTCTACACTTTTCTGTTTTGTTTTTTTGTTTTTTTTTGTATTGGTTCATCACGCTTCATACAGCTAGCACAGCTAAATAAATAAATAAAAAATATATGTGTCAGCCAATGAATTAAATAATTTTTGGATTTATTTAGATACACGTCACAAAATCATGTTGGCTGAAAGAAAGAAAAAAAACAGTGCTTTATAAATACTTATAAAACAATTAGATTATACTCTTTTTGCCAATTATAACCGATACCTTGAATATATTTAATTAAGATTGTACGCAATAAACCAAAAATTTGTTGTACATAATTGTAAAGTGGTAGATAAATGACAATTGATTTTCAACCATATTACTAAATACAAATCTTGGAATGTTGGAAGATATTTGTGTTCTGCCCCCATTAGTAAGTACTGCAAAACCTTCTTTTGCTGTAATCACAGCAGCAAGTCCTCATGATGCCGCGTATTTTGTAATGTTCATTGACAAACCAGTAAGTACCTTAAGAAAGTAGCTCTATTTAGTAATTAGGAGAGTGATGAAGGCCTCAGGTATGAATTATTTGTATTTAAAGGTATCAAAGTAATTAAATTTGAGCCTGAAAAGATTTTTTCTATACATCTAAAAAGTACACATTATGTTCCGTCCAGTTCACTATTTATGCTCTACTTCGTAGTAATCGCTCACCTTCATCTTTTGTAAAACACACTGAATTTTGTTGTTGCAAAGTGACAAAATGCAGAAAACATTTGACTGGCACAAATCCTTTTCCAAGGCACTGTACTTTAAAACCACAACAAATGGCATTTAGTTTTACTTTGCTGTGCCATCTGCATGCATTTCCAAGGCGGATGTCAAAAATCTTTTATTTTCACTCATCGTTTTTTGCAAAAACGACACCATCAGCATGTCGACAGAACTAAGCTGCCATCTCATTATGATTCAGACAGTTCCGACAATGTGTCTAATTATCCTTTGCTGTCTTTTGTCATTCCTTATTCAAACCAAGATTTACTAAAAAGAAGCTATTGTTTAAACCTGTCTTTTTCTCATGTCAGGTGATGGATAAGTATGGAGACTTTTACGGCTGTAAGAAGATCAGTGAACTGTTAGGTCTGGACCAAGTTGCCTTAGACTTCAGCACTGAAAAAAAAGAACAGAAGAAGCTCAGAAGTGACAGTGCCTGGAGTGTCCTGTGAGTGGAGAAAAAAAAGAAAAATGTCCAGGTCGTTGCAAATCTGCCTTCTAAGAAAGATACAGATCATACTCTAGTCATCTAGTTGAGCATTCATTTTGTACGTTTATTACAGGCAAAATGATAGAAGATTTTTTATACTGAACAGCAAAGTATCTATTCTTCCATTTTATATAGAATCATATGTCAGTACTGCAGATACTAATTCTTATTTCCAATGAAAAAACTTTTATTTGCTAGCTTGCAGTGGTGTTAGCAATGTTTGCACAATGAGTTAGCAACAAGACGCTTGGTATTGATGAAAAAAAAAAACTTTCTCCAAATAATGAAATCAATACTGCTCTTTCTGTTTTACATTCCGCTGTAGCAATAAATGGCCTTTTTATTATGTATGAGGCCTTTGGTCTTCTTAAGCTTTTATTCAGCTCCTTTGTGAGCTGTTTAGTAACAACATCAATTACCATTTCAGACCAGTGAATATTTTTAGCTCATGCTTTCAGCAAAGACTGTTTCCAATAACCATATCTGCGAAGATGTGTGTATCTCTGTGCATTGCATAATGTGTGGACTGATAAAAGAGGATCCTAAAGCATTATCTTGTACTTGAGGAAGAACAGGACATTCTGAGAAGTCGTCACATAACAGACTCTCTCTTTTAAAGAACACAATGTATCTCATAGGGGATGATTTTAGCCCTGGACATTTTGACCTTATTTTCCCTGTTCCTCCTGTTTTTCATGTATTGTTGCGGTGATGCTGTTTTCTCCAGATTTAACTCCATTGACGCAAAGTACCAGGTCTGGAAGCTAGGAGTGGTCTTCACTGACAATGTAAGCTTGGTTGCGGCCATCAACTTGTGACTCTTGCTGGATTTGTTTATCATACTCACTCTGCCAAAGCAAATATTAATGTGTTACTTTGTAGTATTTATGCCAGCTAATAAGTGTTGACTAAACATAAGAGTGTAAATCATTCAATATTTAATGATTAAATCATAATTATGTCAATAGAACTGCAAATGTTTGAAAGGTGATGGCAATTTCATGTCATTCCACTTATCTAAGACATTTGTCATTATTCTTGTAATCTAATTTATTTTTAAAGACATCCTGTGTGTGTGTTTCAGTCATTCTTGTATTTGGCCTGGTACATGACCATGTCAGTTTTGGGTCATTACAACAACTTCTTCTTTGCGGCCCACCTTTTGGACATCGCCATGGGCTTTAAGACGCTTCGTACCATCCTTTCCTCCGTCACACACAATGGAAAACAGGTGCGTGTGTTTCGAATTCATGGTTGCAATATACTGTATGTGATGTTTGCTTTCAAGGATGTTGCCTTAAATTGGAACATTTCCAAGATAACATATTCTGCCTCCATCTCTCCTCTTGCAATTCTGTTTGCCTTGGCAGCTGGTGCTGACTGTGGGACTATTGGCAGTTGTGGTGTATCTTTACAGCGTCATAGCTTTCAATTTCTTCAGAAAGTTTTACAACCACAGCCATGAGAAGGAAACTGAAGATATGAAGTGCAATGACATGTTCACCGTGAGTTACATGTGGATTTTGATATATTGCATTCCAGTAAGTTTGTGTGTGTGTGTGTGTGTGTGTGTGTGTGTGTGTGT
>JAVLVB010001260.1:1064308-1075401 GCA_032876305.1 Orestias chungarensis
ATATATATATATATATATATATATATATATATATATATATATATATATATATATATATATATATATATATATATATATATATATATATATATATATATATATATATATATATATATATATATATATATATATATATATATATATATATATATATATATATATATATATATATATATATATATATATATATATATAAATTATTATTATTATTAATTATTAACATTTTTACACTTTTTTATCATTAATATATGAGATATGAGATGATTGGGGTGCATTCTTTAAAGAGTTTGGGGATCCAGCATTTGACAACATGGACAGCAGCTGGATTCAGTGCTTTAAGAGCACAAAATAATACACCCATGAGTTACAGAACTGCTGTAATATTCCTTGTGACAAGCAACTCCTTAATCAAAGACATAAGAAACATCTTACATAAATTAAACATAAACATAATTACAATATTGCTCAGTGGTCCAAAGACTACCCTTTCAAGTTGTATTTGGAGATCAAGGTCCCAAAGTCTGAAAAAGAATTGAGACTCAAATTCACAGTCCAGGTCCTGTTTCTACAGTGTCTTATCAAGTCCAGAGTCCGTTCAGCCAGATATTTTAGATTCCTTATGCTTTTCAGTGCTGTCAAAGTTTATAGAGATGCTAACAATTTTCTCCAGTAAGAATTGCTACCTGTCCACATTAATAAAAATACTAATTCCAGCTTGAATTATCTTAGTTTCACAGTGCTATCTCTGTGCAGTGTGGCTAGCACACACTCCTGACCTTAATGCCACAGAGAATCTACGACATGTGTCAAAAGGATGATGAGAAACACATGACTCAACCAGACAAGATGAAGACCATTATTATAGTAATCCAGGCTTTCTTAACTCCCTAGTAAGACCTACAAGGTACCAAATCCCTCAGACAGAGAAGACTTGTAGGGTAAGGTGTAATTTATGTACAGTATATATAAATGCTTATCAGAGGGTTGACATTTCCTTTTTGAAAAAAAAATAATAATAATGATAATAATAATTTGTCTTCATATTATTTTCATTCAAATTACTAGAAACAAAGTATTTGAGATAAATCTCTCTGTATTGTTTCAATGGAATAAAATCTTTTCAATAGATCCTACTGTACTGTGACACTCCTGTGTTATCAAAATCTTTGTTCTTTCTGCACAATATCTCTTTAATTTTTAATTTCTAGTTTGGGAAAGCAAAGGCAGTGTGTGACAAGTGATCTCCATTTCTAAATAAAAAACAAACCTTTTGTGTTTGTGCCTCCAAAATATGATAGACATGTCAGGGGGAAAAAAGGTGCTTCTAGGCCTTAGAATGCCTCTTTGTTTGCCTGTTCGTGACGTTAACACCCAAACGCCTGATCTATTCTAATGTGGACTGCACTGTCACTCACATATGCAAGCGGATGGCTAGCGATAGCATTTGAATGAACCCTGTTATTATAGAAGGCTCAGATATTACACTGAATCATCAGCCACATCACTGTGTCTCTTTTCTGGTGCTTAAATAACCGTAATCTGAAATACTTTTGCAACTGTACCCGATAAACACTGCAACATTTTTAAGGCTGTGGACTTTCAGGGAAATACAAATCTATTTTGTACATATTTAATTTCTTTGTATTCCAATTATTTGTGATGAATAGCATCACTGGCACATCAGCTCAAAATAGACTTTCCCGGACAATGTAAAAGGTTGAATCTTTCCATTATAGAGTCTGAGATGAAGAATATTGATTACCAAAAAGCTTCTTCTCTCAGTAGACGTTTTGAATTTTTAAAAGATTCCTGCTGGGTCCTCAAATTTTCTAATAAAGCAGCCAGCATGTAGGAAGACATAACAGTGCCTAAAATATAACATTGTCTTAACCAGCAGGAATTTTCACCATACTGCTCTATCTTTGCTGAAAATAACCTCTTCTTAATTCACACCCTTTCAAAAAAAAAAACAATTGGATAAAGAAGTCTGAACAAAAAACACCTTAGGTGGTAATAACTGAAATAAAAACAAGCATTTTCCTGAAAAGATATGCAAACCATAGCATAACTGATGTGTTTTATTTTTATTTTTTAGTGCTACATGTTCCACATGTATGTGGGAGTGCGAGCAGGTGGTGGTATTGGTGACGAGATCGAGGATCCTGCTGGAGACGAATTTGAAGCCGAACGGATCATCTTCGACATTACATTTTTCTTTTTCGTCATTGTCATCCTCCTAGCCATTATCCAAGGTGAATCACATATGCACACAAAGTGTTTACATGCAGAAACAGGGACGCTTCTGGTTTTTAGTCTAAGCATACCTGCGATTCACAAAAATAGATTTTGTTCGAACGGTTTCAGAGTGAATCGTGTTATGAATATTTGAAGCGGGAGTGGAAAGTCGGTCGTATATCTCTTCATCCCTCAGTGCCAGGTGTTATTCACATGAAACAACAGTTTTTCAATGCACAGTTACACAATTTTGTTTCTCCGTTAGGCTTAATAATTGATGCCTTTGGAGAGCTTCGAGACCAGCAGGAGCAGGTGAAGGAGGACATGGAGGTAAGGGTTGACAAAAAATAGGATATAACTTTAACATCTGTACACACAACAAAAACTTTAAGAAATCGTGTCAAGGTTGTTAATTAATAACATAGAATTTCCTGTTATAACACAATCCGCATAAATGTCTCCCAATAAAACATTAACATTTCCCAGATCCATCTTATCTCCTGACAAAAGTAACTATGACCATTAATAGTTGTATTCAATTATTTCCTTGAAGGCAGAGCTAATTGTTTCACTAATTCCCCAAAAAAATAAAAATAGAATTTAAACTTGTGTTGAGACTGTCGGTTCCTCTAGAGTCACAAAAAGTGTGCAATTACTTGCTGAAAATCCAGGTTTTGGTATAAACTTATGATCTTACTGTCCAAACCATCCTTCCATCTATATATCATCTTGCATATTCATTCATTTATTTTATCATTTTGTGCTACCTTCCTTAGTTCCTTACCTCCATCCGTCAATATTTCAACTGGCCTAAAAGGACTAAGAATTATAGTATTTCATTTTTAACAATTTTGTATGAACTATGCTTAATACGTGGACATCAGATACCAACCAAATATTTTAGCACCAAAGATAGTTTGTGTTTAATCATGGTTTTTGTATTATTTAGTCAAGTCAAATTTGTATTGCACATCTCAGCAACTAGGGAAAGTAAAAGTTTTTTTACATAATGACATTTAAATTCCACACAATCGCAGTTTTTATTTAACCTTTTACCAGTGCGTAGCACTATCTTCAGAATCCCAAATTATTTTGAGCACTGCAAATGAAAGCTGGACTTAGTATTATACAGTAATGTTGCTCAATGCAGTTGTTACCCTAAATTAGATTAAACAAGAATACAAATTTCCTTTATTGTTGTACAGCTGTAAAACTATATTATTGTGACAACTGGATTGACAGGCAATCAAGGAAAGTGGGTTTACAAAATATAAGAATACAACTATAATACAATTTATATAAGATAAGAACACAGACTACATTGCCACAACAGATGGCAATCCTCAGCTAGTCGCTGAAAAGCAGACCAGCATAGTTTAAAGAGAGAGGCAGTGGTACAGTTAAAAAATAAATGAAAGAAAGAGGCAGGCAGATGTGCAGCAACAGCCACAGTTTCAGGCAGAAATGATCCAACAAAAACAAGTCACTAAATACAGCTTTCCCAACTAGAACCGGGAAACAAGTTGCAGATATCTTCCGATCAAACAATGGAAAGAGTAGTTTTAAGTCACTAAATGCGGAATAGTTCTGGCTACTGATATCCAGGGGCCTTTTCAGTCCTGATTTGCAACACAGTATTCACAGAGAAAACAAAACTGTATGAAAAAGGGTTTAGGGAGACGGTTCAGTGCACTGAAAATCCGATTTAGACGAATTCAAGCAGCAGCAAAATGTTTTATAGACTGCTGAGTGCTTGAGCAAACAAAATCAAACTGGGGCTATGAAATGTTATAAGTAGGACTGAATTATGGATCTGTGCTGTCAAAGAATTGTGGCATAGATGAATTGTTATATATTCTCATGTTTGGATTTTACATCTTTTCCCAGTTGTTCCATTTTTGCAGCACTCAGTAATGACAGATGTGGTTCAGCTGCTACTTTCAACCTCCCATAATTTGTTGTTGTTATTATGAGTGACCTAACACACATATTGCATTAAGCTCCAAAACAACATTTTAGCATTTCTGTTTTTCTGTCTGAATGTTTCAGCCAAAAAATCATCTGTGTCGCTGGGAAGAAAAAGTTTACACAATAAACACGGCGTTGCTTGAAAACCATATTCAACATTTTAGTCACAAAGCACGATGTCTCTGCTCTTACAGTTTAGATTAAAAAATTCCTTTTGATTTTCTTTATTTTATTCTTTTCACGTGTTGAATGAGTCATGAGTTTCTTTCTTCCCTCTGCAGACCAAATGTTTTATATGTGGAATAGGAAGCGAGTACTTTGACAAGATTCCTCACGGCTTTGAGACTCATACTCTGCAGGAGCACAACTTGGCCAACTATCTGTGAGTTGCTTCATGCTGGCTACTGTTTTGTGTTTGCTTGCAGTCGCTTAAATCTAAAGATGTATAAATCCTATACTGAGCATTTATTTATGTTTTATTCAAAAATTGACATTTTGTTGATTTACAAAAAAACTGAGTTTGTGAGTACCTTTGTAAATTTTGGCATCAAAGATCTGGAGTGGTAGGTTGAAGCTTGCATTAGTATACCAAATATCTTAGCTTCTGCTTTGTGTTGTTGTATGCAGAAAGGAAAGATCTAACCAGTGTTAGAGCCATTTGGATACAATTTTTATAAAGCACTGTATCTCGGAGATAAGCTCCGACATAGAGTTGATTCAGTAAAACAACAGATTCTGCTCCTTTTTTTTCTAACATTGCTTGGATTACTTATGTATGTACTTTATATTCCAATTTGACAGGAAAACACGCACCATGGTGACTGTTTATAAAATAACAGTCATATTCATTACATTTGAATATTATTGATGAGCTCATTTATTTTAGTAGCTCCATTTTACATAGACTATTTACACACAAACTGGTTCTTTTAAGTATCTATTTATTTCAATTATGATGAATTTCCTCTAAAGCTTATGAAAACGCCTACCATTTAAATATAAAACAGGCCACTAAAATGATGAAAAGTATGTTTAACATAAAGGTTGTTTTAGTCACATTACACACTAACACTAAGTTTATATAAAATGTATTGCCGAGCAGTTTCTTCTTTATTATCAATCAATGATGTTTTGACTTTGAGCCTATTTCAAAACAGATGCATGTATAGACCAAACTCTCAGAATATATTGTTCTTTTTCATTATAGACTGAGAACTTTAATTTTAATTCTTAAATTGAATACATGTTTTCTTTTAGATGCTTGCACAGGACAGACCATATAAAGCATATATCCAGCAGCAGTAAAAACAAACAAAAAAACAACTGACTATTAGTGTTCATGATCTAGTTTTATTTTAGTTTATTTTTTATTTTTTACTTTCTATTCTGTGTATTCAAGAATTGGCCATCAGTTTTACAAGTTGGCTCTGAAAGCTGCAGCTTCTCAGATCTTTAGAAAGATGTTGATGTATCAAAGATGGAAATACTCTCACAGTTGGGATTAGTTTATGACATTACTAAAAAATAGAGTTTATTTTGGTAAACGCTGTAAAGTCCCAGTTAAACCATGTTAGCATTTAATGACCAAAAAACAAAAAACAAAAACATCTTTCATAGATGTTAAAATGGTTGTATGGATTCTACAGAGTTGCTTCTTCACTAATTGCCTCCACCAAGAGCTGCAGCTGCAGCCATTCACTGGCTGACTTTTTTTCTACTTATCAGTCTAGTATAGAGTAAAGATATGGTATTAGTTTATGTGGAAAAAACACAAACGTCTTACATGAGCAGAATATTTGTTTTTTTTGGAAATGCTTTGTTTCACTAATCAAATCGTTCACCTTATAGTTGGTCACATTAATATAGTTTTTTATCCTTAACCTTGTTTTCTGTAGTTTTATTTATGTTGAAAAAGCATAAAAGTATATTTGTAATGATCATAGCAAAATTAAATACGTTTGTATTGAAACATCGTATTGTCCATGTATGTTTTTGAATTGCTGTCACTGTTTGACTATCATCTGTGCCCTTGCAGATTTTTCCTGATGTACCTTATTAACAAGGATGAAACTGAACACACGGGACAGGTATGATGATTATTTCCTTTTTTGTAGTACAACCAAGGATGGAATTAGGCGGGCACTTTAAAGGCACCTAGGCAATTTAACTGTCACTGAAAGATCACGTCTCCTTTAATTTATTCATCCCCAACACACCGCCCCCATGTCTAGGTGACCTCTTAATTCCAACATTTGCTACGATAATTATAATCTGTAGTGTAACCTTTTCAAGTAAGAATAAATTTGCATGTATGCAATCTCTCTAAAGCCATACAGTATCAGCCAAGGTGGGCATAGTTAATAGTAATAAGCCATGATGCCAGGTAGGATCCATATGGTTTTCTGCTTATTTTTCCTTTGAACAATGTTATAGTAAGGATTAAATGCGTACCATAAAGAAAGTAATTTTAATGTTATGTTTTTACTTTACACCTAGTTTATTTTTTGATTGTATCATGTTTTCTATGAAAACGTTTAGCATTGAAAGAGGTACGACATTTTTAATGTTTACAGGCGATGGTTATTATAAGTGTTTCTCACTTCTTTTTCGCAGTTTGACATTTTCATCTTGGCACATGATATCTTCGATATTCTGCTGTGCAATCAATCAAAAGATAGACGTTTTCATAGTTGTGAAATAGCTTAACACTTTTTTCAGCATTGAAACGTATTTATTATTTTTTTTTTGTGGTTTGCCCTTCTTTAATCAAATTGGGTGTTCGATTGAATATTTAAAGCACATAATTATCTTTCATTTTAATTATAGATTTAAGCTGATGTATAGATACGATAAATCCAACGTAAAACCCACTCTAAAGACGGCTTTAATTTCTTGCAAAGCAGTATCCTTACAAACAATAAATGTATGGTTTTCTATTGCTTTAAAAATGTTATATTCAGCCTGTTAAATGTTTCTTTTGTTTGCTTACCATGAAAACTTTAGTTTCACTCACTGTACACACCGTGGTAACTGTTGTTTTTTTGATCCAGTAAGCTTATTGGTAAAAGTTGTATACATTAGATCAAACTTTGTGATGAATGAGGACTGTGTTAACTTTTTAGGAATCCTATGTGTGGAAAATGTACCAGGAGCGTTGCTGGGAATTTTTTCCTGTGGGAGATTGTTTCCGTAAGCAGTATGAGGATCAACTCGGCTGACAGCACATCCAAGAGGTCAAAAGCCTCCCAAGATAGTGTTATGCATAGAAGCCACATTGCTTGTTGCTGTTTGACCCCCTAAATTACCTTAATTTGCGTGTTTATGTTAATCTGACATCAGCTTGTAGAATGATTTATTTTTCCCCAAACAACAGTGCTCTGATATGATACTGAATAAATGACTTTGAATCAAAAGAATGACAACCGCTTGTTTATGTTCTTATCTAAAATAATGGGAATTTGTTTGGAGCGTCTTGTGGACCAGAACCTGCTTATTTCAGATATTTATGTCTGCAGATTAATTCAGAGCAATGTGAGAGAACAGTACCGTGATGTAATTTGTAATTTCACGACTTCACTCATTGTCAAAACTGGCATTCACATTCATGGCCAGGGCCAATTTTTCTGGCTTAAAACATATTATGTTTTTTCTGAATAAATAGTTTTGTCCTGTCACGGTTTGATAACCATTCCACAGACAAACAATCCCCCCCCCCTCCCCTCCCAAGGCATTTACTGTTTTTACCCTTTCCTGTTCTGCAAGTCCTTCTCCTGTCTCTTCTGTATCCCTCAGCACCTCTTGCGATCACTTCTCATTTTTTCTCCCTATCCTTTCCTCCTGCTCTCTCCTCATCCTTCAAATCCACTTATTTTCCCATCTTATTACCAACTACATTTTCAGTTGCTTTGTAGGTGTCGGATGGTTCAGGTCAAAGCTCTGTCATGGAAGAAGATTAGCTTTTGATTTGTATTACAGGTCTCTTTAACAAAAAAAAAAAATGAAGATTTTATAGGTGTAACCCATAGTGTAAATTGGTGTTACAGGTTTTGTTAAATGGCTGCAGCACTTATTGCAGCATGACAGCCACGAGAGGATCACGCACAAACATTGTCCTAATTATGCAAGTGTCAGACAGTGGACCTACAATAATAAAAATGCTGATATGTGATGCTTTTACATTTCTGCATTAACTGGACTGGACATTAAAAATAGTTGTTTATCAAAACATCTGTCAATTTAAAAAGCTTTTCAGTAGAACCCTAAGATGAAATTCTAAATAGCCACTTAATCTCTTTTTTATTTTGGTTTGTTATTATAAGGCCCAGTTTTTAAATGCTTCCAAGATGCTAAGTGAAGATTAAAGCTACCAGGGTCTGCTACATGGGCTACAGAACTGATTAACAACCTCATCACCCTTAGACCAGAGGGTGACAAATGGGAGGAAACCTTTCATCTCAAGCTTAGTATTCACTGAAGTTTAGCCCGTTTCCTGTGAAGGTAAAAATCAATTGCACCGTCATAACATCAGATCCCCAGAAATCCAATCTCTATTTCAAGTTCCCCCTGGTGAAACACGACACATTTTGAATATAACTTACCAGCAGCTTTTGAAGCAGGGGAACTCACTTGTCCCGAAACAAACCCAAATAAAATATACTGAGTGTTCAAAACTTAATTGCCGCATTTGGTGGATCAAACGATGTTGTGCACAAGATGGATTTCTCTTTGTTCCCACCAGACATCCTCGTCCTTCTCAATCCAGATATTTTTTTTATGTAGTTGAATGATCCCAATACCTAGCTGTCCTGATGTTGTTTAGAGCATAATTCATTTAAAAATATATACTTACTTATACGTTATATTTCTGATCTTTCTGCAGGGCCAGATTTAAAACCAGCAGTTTTTGACCTGGCAATTGTAATTAAACTACTAAGCATGCGGAAACTACCGTGGTACACACCAAGAAATCAATAAAACAGATATTCAATGTGTGCATTTGACAAAGTGAAAAGGTGTGTTCAATGTGTTACCAAAAATGTCTAGTACAATAATGTGTTTACCCTCAATTGCATTACTCCACAACTGGTTAAATGAAAATAGAGAGTGTAGTAGTTAGTAGAGTGTTTTCTGGACCAAGCTGACAACCGGCTAATCTTTAAGGTTTTCAAGTCTCATACTTCTGGAGCTACGCTGAAAGCTATAGCCAGTTTTGGAGTTTAACATGGCAAAGGGCTGTGTGCTGCTCACACCTATGCAGCTACCACCACACGGGGACTCAACAGAGGCAATTTACAGGGAGCTGGCATATAGACCAGTAAAGTGCCAGTCATAGCAAACTGTGTGGGTTTTTTGTCTTAGCCTCTATTTGTAAACTCCAACCAATTTTTTTTCTTCATTCCTTAATGTGCACATTTATTTGTTTATTTTTGTGCAAAGGAGATTCTTACATGCAGAACCTATTTATATTAATTTGCATATTTGTATGAGAGAATGTCAAAGGAGTTGTCTGGTGCCATTCCACGGTGTCTTCAATATTATGTTGACTGGAATACAGAAATGACACAGGTCCCAAACTCTCTATTATTATTATTATTATTTTTATTTTTTATTCAGCATAGCCTGCTCTTTCAGTTTTTTATGCTTGTGTATGAGCAAGGCAATTGAATACCCATGCATGCACACAATAAGACATAAAAAAATTTTAAAAATAAAAAAAACAACACAAAAAAATTCCTTTTATTGACATGCTAATGTAAAGGAGCTTGTACATATCTATAAAAGGAAAGTGAGGCATGAATGTTAGGTAGCATCTAATTACTAGAACAACAAAATCAGATATTGCCTTAAATGGGGTTGCTCTGTGCTGACAACAGTGGAGAGTTCATATCTACCCATTGCCACTTATGTGAAGCCTTAATCCAGAGAATTAAAGTGATGGTATTCGGCCTTGTTTTTTGTCATGGTTAATTTAATTTTCAGTGCAGCAGAGAAATATTAACTAAAACGTTTACGTTCCATTCATTAACAATAAAAACATGGAAAGTCTGCTTACTGGTTTCTGCAGAAGTTAAGCACTGAGTTGTAGCAGGCTGATAATGAAAGCAGCTTTAAACACAGCTAAGCCGTTAAACAAAAACAAACAGGTTTGCAACATATGAATATTAATCTAAGGTCAAACATTGAAAATATATACATTTTCTGTTTTTCTAAGGCAGGACTTTTCTGATAAGGAAAAAATGGATTTTCTCTTTAAATGAAACCCAACAAAAAAAAAAAAAACAGGGAGGAAAAAAGTAGGTAATTTATTTAACATTTAACTTTACACATTATCAAGGTCTACCAATTTTACCACCTGGAGCAACAGATCACTTTCAGTAGATTATTCTGTTTTACAATTCTTTTGACCATACCTCTTTTCTAGCTATAATTTTCTAAAATAATCTTTTAAGTATCCCCATAATATCCATAATACCTCTCATCTGCAAATAGAATAGTTGCAATAAAGGTTTTTTTTTTCTTTTCCGGTGGTCAGACTGATCAACAAGTACACTTTTCTCTCAAAATTTTGTCATTCAGTCATGTTTCATTATGATCATCCAATGCCTTTATTAAATCAAGTTTTATATTAATGAGGGAGGCACATCGTTGTCATATCCTACCACAGGTAATCCATAAATAGCATGTCAACAGTTAGCTCTGCATACGTGCTGCTGGATGTAACGTTCTGAATGCTTCCTCAGGGGCTTCCTTGGTTGGCAATGTATCTGTAGCCAAGTACACATTATTTCATGTAGATATAATCTGAGTCATAAATCAATAAGACAGGGAGTATATAAGAAAGTTTGTGTTTGTGGCTGTGTGTGTGTGTGTGTGGGGGGGGGGGGGGGGGG